>JAPMNZ010959836.1:0-21715 GCA_029875035.1 Pomatoschistus microps | reverse complement strand
TAGATTGTTTAACCGTATCCCCCAAGATGCATTTTAATTCGCCGTTGTCTGTCACAGCCAACCACGAGCAAACTCAAACGACCCCTGATAAAGCTGAGTGCGGCGCTGAGAGTTGATGAGGCCCATAAAGAGTGGAGCTGATGCTGGGATTACACTGTGCAGCCTCCCTCTGCGCCCGATGCCATAACTGCATGGCCCGCTGTGAATGCTAATGACTCCGTCGCCTCAAACTGCTTCGGAAACACACCTCCTTTATTTCCTCCTGATCCGGCGCATCAACAAAAACCAGGGCCAGTTTGGATCAAATGATGCTGACCGTGGGGCATTTGCAAAACTGTCACATCGGCATTGGCTCCATAAAGAACATAATATCTAGAGATATCAATCAAAATTGAATCAAAATCTGTTCGACCTGAGTTGCAATTTTTCAAGTGCTTTGTGAACAACTAAATATCTATTGTTTTTATAGATAAATCTTATTTTGTTCATGTGATTGACTGAACCCAAGATCAAAAGCAAAATTCTGAAAGAAACAAAACAGGACACAGTAAAAGCTTAAAGCTGGGGTACCTAACTTTCAAACCACAACAAATGTAACCAATAAAAAAACAACAGCAACAAAAACTCTCTAAATCTCTCTTGCTCTCAAAAACTTTGTTTCTATCTCTAGTTTTGACATACATGTACTTTTTGGTCTTCAGATCAGCATTTTCAGACAGAAAAGTGAAAAGGAGCCCAAAGTGATTCTCAGGGCACATTTTAATTTTAATAATTTCTAAAATTGTACAGTGTGAGCATTCTATTTGCACTTCTTCACACTTACTGTTTTATTTTTATTTGCTTGGATTGAGCAAAGTATGAAAGAAACAGGAGCAAATTGACCTCAGTCAGTGGACATTTTCTGCTGCAGATGAAACACAACACACAGTCCAGGAGAGAAAATATGTAAATCTGGAGATTTGGGAGCCGTGGATCTTGTAATACAGGTCCATGGATATACAGTATTTACATGTAATTTTGACCCTGTTCTCAGGTTTATAGAGAACAATGACATCCAGGCTCTGTCAAAGTACACCTTTAGAGGATTAAAATCGCTAACTCACCTGTAAGTATTTCATCAGTTTGTAAAATGTCTCGGTCTATACAAATGTAAGTCAAATACATCCTCATAAGTAACATGTATCTCTTATATTTCCAGTTCTCTTTCAAACAACAACCTACAGACGTTGCCAAGAGACCTCTTCAAAAACCTCGACATTCTGACTGATTTGTACGTTTTCCGATGGAACACATCACAATTATTCTGTCTCATATTCGTTCTCATGTTGTGCTCATGCATTTCCAGAGACTTGCGAGGAAACTCTTTCCTCTGCGACTGTAAAATCAAGTGGCTCGTGGACTGGATCGAGAAAACCAACACCACGGTTCCTGCCGTTTACTGCGCCAGTCCCTTTGAGTTTCAGGGCCGCAGAGTTCATGATCTAACACCTCGGGACTTCAACTGCATCAGTGCTGGTACGGCTTTAGTCTCATTCGCAATCATTCTGTTGATTGTATGTTTAAGACTGTTTAGGTTAAACTGGTTATACTACCTATATAAGAATAATCAAAGAACACAAAAAGGCATTTTAACACAAGGCAAAAAACAGGGATAGAAAGTTGACTTCATCGGCAGGGTGAGCAGGTATACTCACTGAATTATTTTTTTGCATACATTTTATATGTCTTTCCCAACAGAACAAGACTTGTAAGAGTAAAATATTGTGAACGAATCAGACCAAAACATGTTGTCTTCACTTTAGAAGAAAACATACTTGTTATAAGTATATTTCTTTCTAACAAGCGAGTCACTTTTTCAAGCTGATCTTTCAAAAAAAAAGTCACTTTTCAAAAAGCTGAACCAAAGATATGACGGAGGCCAAAAACATACATACATGTGAAAGTTACAGATAAACCAAAGCTGTTTGGAGAGCAAGGAACTAGTTTTATAGATTTTATTACACAGTTCTCTCTTCTGTGTTTTGAAAGTTAGGTACCCCATCTTTAAAAGATGATGAAATGGGGCTGCAATGACTACAATACCAAACAAATGTTATAATTTGTTGACAGCTACTGTTATTGTCAATGCGTCACCAAATTCCTTTATGGAGGAATGCACTGATTCAACAAACAACTCTGTATCCAGTGTGGGATCCAGAGGTTTTGTCCCGGAGACAAATCATTTAGGTTATGCTTACCAACAATCAGAACCACACACTAGTCGACAACTACTTTTAGAAAATATGTTTTTTGCATATCTATCTTTTGGTTGGTTGGATAGAATAAAGATATATTTAAATAAGATACAGTTTAATAACATACTAATTTCTCATGAAAGCATCAGTTGACTTTCTGAGGAATGATACAATATGACCAAATTCACTATTGACTGTGATTTCAGCATCTGCAAGTCTAAATGTACACATCCCTCTACATTGTCCCACTTTCACTGCCGTTCCAGTTTGTCCCATCTCATAATGGACACAAAGTAAATCTATTGTTGTGTGTTTGGTTTCTCCTCTCCTGTAGATTTTGCAGTGTATGAAACTTTCCCGTTCCACTCTGTGTCAGTGGAGTCCTATGACTTCAACGACGATCAGTTTGTGACGTTTGCGCAGCCGGATTCCGGATACTGCGCAGTCTACGTGTGGGACCACGTCGAGATGGTCTTCCGGAAGTTTCACAACATCACATGTAAGATTCATCCACTGCTCACGAGTGACGCAGGGCCGCAGTCATCTGTATTTATGTAATGTTGTTCTGTGCCGCTCCCACAGCTCGCTCTGCTGTGTACTGCAAACCTGTGGTGATCAACAACACTCTGCACATGGTGGTGGCCCAGTTGTTTGGAGGCTCACATATTTACAAGTAAGATTTGACTCGTCATGTTAGATTTGTACTTAGATTAGGCTAATTGGTTCATTAGCCGCCATCATAATGAAACTTTTGGATCATGTTTGTATGGAATAGTAAGTTAAATCAGATTAATGTTTTGAATGAAGAGAATAAACAAATTTGCAGAAAATTACTGATTTGACTTTTGGATTATACATTTTGAGAATATACAACAAAGGTGCATTATATAACATTAAGTTTGCTATATTTTGGCTTCATTGTATGTGAACAATTACAATACAATACAAGGATCACTTTTGGTTTGACAAGTCACCGAAGAAATTTTACATCTGCAAAGACATTTTGTACCACATGTAAACAGAAATATGAGATTAATTTGGAGTTGATTTAACATCTGAAATTGATATAATTGTATTTATTCATTACTAACCAAGGACAACTGTCAAATAACATTAATCTCAGAGGGAGAAATGCTCAACGCTCAGCTCTAGTTATATTTGTGATGCAAAGTTGTATGTTCCTTGCATAATAGTGCTGTTTATTTGTATATTTTCGTTTCTTAGATGGGAGGATGCCCCACAGCGCTTTATCAAAATCCAGGACATCGACACGACTCGAGTGCGCAAACCAAACTTTGTAGAGACCTTTTTGCTGGACGGAGAGTGGTACTTTGTGGTTGCGGACAGCTCCAAAGCCGGCTCTACCAGCATTTACAGATGGAACAGCAACGGCTTCTACACGCACCAGTCTCTTCACCCCTGGCACCGGGACACCCACGTGGAGTTCATTGATGCAGGGGGGAAGCCTCACCTCATTCTGTCTAGTGCCTCTCAGCCCCCGATCGTCTACCAGTGGAACCGCAGCCAGAAGCTGTTCATTTTCCACTCCCAAATTTCCGAAATGCCCGATGTACAGATGGTGAAGCACTTTTGGGTGAGGAGAGCCTTGTATCTTTGTCTCACGCGCTTTATCGGGGACTCTAAAATCATGCGTTGGGAAGGACAGCGTTTTGTAGAGATTCAGACATTACCATCTCGTGGTTCAATGGTGGTGTATCCGTTCACTGTAGGCCCAAGACAGTACCTGATCCTGGGCAGCGATTTCTCCTTCTCCAGGGTGTACTTGTGGGATGACCTTACTCAGCGCTTCCAGCCCTTCCAAGAGCTTAACATGAGAGCACCGCGGGCGTTTAGCTTGATATCTGTGGACAACAAGGACATTTTGCTGGCAGCTAGTTTCAAAGGCAACACCTTGGCCTATCAGCACCTGCTGGTAGATCTGAGTGCCAAGTAGACATGTCACAGAAAGACAAAGCATTACCTTGAACATGTGCCAAATGAAATCAAATTGACAAAATGGTGTTCCACAAAGTAAACAAGAAAGGCAAGTTTTGTTAATATTTTGATATATACGTATGCACCATCTCACTTAACAATAAACCACCATATGTCTTTAACATGTAGCCTACTGTAAGTGCCAATTGCAGCATATGTGCAATAGCCTTCTTAATCTAACAATGTGAACAATGTGCATGGGCAACTACTAATTCCTATCCTAAATGTGCATACTCTTATGGGTTTGTGATTACTGTCTAACTGTGGAACCAAGTGCATAAAGCTGGATGATATGTGCTCATGTTTTGTTCCAAGATCATAATAAAAATTGACCAAAATGTCATGTCAACATAATGCTCCCAAAAATACAGTGAATGAAATACTAAAATAAATTCTCAATGGTTGACATAAAATCTAAATCCAAATTGCTGATATTTTGGATGAATAACCAAAAATAACCTTAATTTTGAAATGTTCAGCAGACATGCATGTCAACTTCTCTAATAAATAAAAGAGAAGACAAAAACACAATTTCTAGGTAGAAACCTGGTGAATGTTTTTGGGCTCAACACATCATCGATGATCATAATAAAGTATTCTATGGACCTACTAAAGAGAAACATTATTTGCAGCATTTTTACATGTTTTCTAACTCCATTGTGATGCTGCTTTCATTTAATATCAAAAAGGATTTTTCATTCTATTCAATAAGTTTGAATGTGTTTATAAACATTCTATTAAAATGCATTCAAGAAAAGAAATGACGATGTTTGGCTTGCAATAATGAATCAAAGATGTGAACACGACTGTTATGACATTCACTATACGATCTTCATCATCAAGTATTTTCCACTTATGTTTTTTGAAAGACAGGACTGCCCTTATGTGAGAAAGTTGGACTAATGATGGATGTATTGGAAGCTCTTTGTGGTTGTCAACAATGTACACTCATCTTTTTTTTATTTATTCATTTATTTGCACGGAAATTTAAATAAAACATTTAAAACAATTGTATTTGTTTATTTATTAATTTGTTCTAACAGTCAAATATATATATATATATATATATATATATATATATATATATAGACAATTTTTTATATATATATATATATTTCTAGTATATATATAATCTCAATTATACTTTGATGCATTATTATTATATTCATAATAATACCGTCACATTAAAACAAGGGGGGGAATCTAGATCCATGGGGGAATCATCATGGATCTATTATCATGGACTGGGTGGAATATGAGATGTTGCAGCAGCCATCTTGTAATTGTACGAATTAAATAAATGATTGACTGTCTGAATAGTTGAAGGGTTTGAATTGAGTTTCATGATTATTATGGGACCTCTAATACATGGTACTCTAACATTTTCTACCAATGTATAACAAGAACAGTGTTAACACGTATAATACAATAAAATCCAGTCAAAACATGGCTGCTAGAACTGCTGTTTGGGTTCAATCTAGCAGTACAACGTCGTAGCTGCAGTGCGCTTGGTTTGTTGAACTGCGTGTCGTGTCCCTCTGAAGCGGTGAATGTTTTCAATATGTAACTATTAGCACCGCCCCATCTGCCTGAACGATACCTTCCCCAAGCATAACTAAACATTGTTGATACTTGATCATACTTGATACGCTAGTTCAACATTTTTAACTTTTGGTCGTGTTGCTCAATGAGGCCCATACAATTAGTGTCTTGTAGTATTAGGCATGGCTAGTATCAACTGACTTTTTTCTGAAAACAAATGTATTTCCGTGTAATTTCCTATTTGCTTGTGAGGCTAAGCTAACGCAAGCTAGCTGTCATAACAAAACCAAAACTGGCACTGTTGTTCACCGAATAAGACAAATTAAACGCATTTCTGCCAGCACAATGTCTCTGCCAGCAGAATGGGATGACGACGAGCGGATGAATTTTCTTTTTTCTGAGTTTAAGGAGAACAGAGATGTGAACACCTCGGACTGGGACAGCAAGATGGACTTCTGGACTTCTCTGATCATACAGAGCTGCAGAGACAGAAAGTCAGTCTGTGTCAACCTACAAGATCTCAAAAAAACCTTCAAGAGGAAAGACAAATGCCCGCTTGGTCTGCCCACAGTCCTCCAGTCTATGTCCAGGTATGCTCACACGTCTAAAGGTAGATAGTCATATGCGTTATGTGTTATTGTGTTATTGCAATCTTTGCCATGTGGGTTAAAATAAGTCACAAACTAGGAAATTGCTGTGGCTCTGGGTGTAAACAAGTTAAAGCAGAATAAAATCCAGACATGCATAATCTACATACATTTCTTCAGTTTACTACTATATAGAAATATAGTGGATCCACTCGATCCACTCTGGAGGGTCGAGTGGATCATAAACGTTGTAGAAGATGTATTAGATTGGACGCACATTACTAAATAAATTGGACTCATTATAAAAAAGGAATGCTAAGTGAAGGGCNCAAAAAACAAAGACATGAAAGTACGGCAGTCATGAAAGTACTGTTACAAATTAGAATGTCTGAGAATTAAAAAAGTAAATGATTATATTATAGTAGTAATCGTATAATAATTAAATTATATAAATAGTTAGCTAATATCTAAATAGCCCACAAAACCAAAGGTCACATGATAATAAAGTGTGTGCACTGGTCCATGATAAATCAAGTAAAATCCTTCAAAATTGCCACAACAATTATTATGACATTATTTCAGAATGTGTGTATTTTTTTTGTTTATTTGACAGGGACATTGTACAATATATGTAATCTAAATTTGGATCTCTGTCTGATTGCACTCTGGCTTGATTTTATTAGTTGTATTGAAGTGTGTTCGTCATGACTGTCCGTTGTCATATTTTCAGGAGTGCGAAGCTTCAGAGGGAGTCAGAGTTTGCTGCTAATGTGGACAGTGGCTGGCTGTCATGGGGCGTGGGACTTTTGTTAGTGAAGCCCATCAAATGGACTTTCTCTACTCTTCTGGGAAGCAGCCGTGTGCCTTTAGAGGAATCGTTTGTTGTCTTAGGACTAGTTAAGGTGAGTCCCAGACACCTTTATTTTTCACTGGGCTGTAATTAATACTTTAATTAATACGTCAATCTTTTACCAGGAGAAAGCCGCTGAATTACTTGAAGCATATCACAGCAGTGAGTTTTCAAACTGTTCGATTGTGTCATTTCAAGAGCTGCAAAGTCTCTCAGCAGGTATCTGTGCCGATGAGAGCACACTCTGCATGGCTCTACTGCAGCTGCAGAAGGACAAACAAGTGATTGTCTCAATCCATGAAGGAGAGAAGGTGTCCTGAGAAAGTGTTTGAATTGTTTATGATGTACATAGTTGTTTTAACATTTGTATCCTGTTTTACCTGTGTCCATGCAGATTGTTAAATTTAGCCAGCCTGGCCAGGACAGAGTCCCTCCAGTCAATGACGTAGACCTTGGCATCTATCAGCTCCAGCGCAGTGAGAAGCTTCTTGGAGAGAGGGTGAAAAAACTGGGAATTGAGGCTGAGAAGTATGCATTTAGATTTAGAAATCTAATTAGATTTACAGTAGACTTTCAATAATGATCTTGACACTTTGAATTTTATTGAAGATGTAAAGATGAAGCAAGGGTTCTACTTCGCGATGGAAAAAAATCTCAGGTTAAATATACAGTAATTTATAATGTGATTTAGTGTAAAAATATAGAAGTGTAGAGTATATATACTGTATACGTTTACAGGAGTGTGTTCCTGTCTTGTAAACAGGCTCTGAGATGTCTGAGAGGACGCAAGAGAGTTGAGAAAAAGGCAGATGGTTTATTTGCTAAACTAGAGACAATCAGAGGAATCCTGGACCGTATAGCTCAGTCGCAGACCGATAAGATGGTAAGAAAGACACATGTAGTCTTGTGTGTGTATGTATATATATTTTCATAATAACTGACTCTGTTGAGCAGGTCATACAAGCGTATCAGGCTGGTGTGTCAGCTCTGAGACTCTCTCTTAAAGATGTGACAGTCCAACGAGCCGAGAGCTTGGTGGATCAAATCCAGGAGGTAACCCTTTCTTTTAAGCACTCATCGTGTGTTGATCATTTTAATTAATGACAAATGTTTCACATTTTGTCAATAGTTGTGTGACACTCAAGACGAAGTGAACCAGACTCTCGCTAGTGGTGTGGCTAGTACAGGTGTGTCATTGTGCACATAGCTTGAGTCACAACAAAGTGTAATGTAATGTAAATATCATCGCATTTTGTTTTAGATGAAGATATGGATGCCTTGGAGGAGGAGCTTAAGTCTTTATTGGAGGAGCCACAGCCTGACCCAGCCCCAGTGTTGCCTAAAGTCCCATCAGACCGGCTGACCACACCAGGGTCAGACCTGCTGGACTCGCTGCCTGCTGTCCCTTACACTCCCCTGACAATTTCAGATGAGCAGCTGGAAGAGGAGCTCAAAAATCTGACCCTCACTGAATCAGGTCTGTGCTGATGTCTACAAACTATTATAATGCAAGTTTCATCTAACTTTTGGTCTTTGTTTAGGTTTACAACAAAGAAAAGCTGACCAAAGAATGGAGCTTGCTCAGTAACAGTTTCAAGATGTGGTTCAGAAAAACAAGCACAAGCATCTGAGTGAGTAGGAATGTTTACTATAAGGCCAACATCTTGGTTATGACAAGGCACTTTTAATAATAATCAGGCACTCATAAAGCATTTTAACCTGACATATATTCAAGCCAATATATCTATTTTCAACATGCTTTTGGGCCTTTATGAACACTTTTGTCCGAGTAGCGATTTCTTTTTATGTGATGTGTTTGATATAGGTATGTATTTGTCAGAATATCGAGTGGCCTTTAAACAGTTAATATGCGAGGATAGAATATGCCAAATGTTGTAACTATGACTATTGAGTGCCACTGGCCCTTACCGGTGGAGTGAGATGTCCTGCCTATTCAAATATCAATGGAAATAAATATTATTTTAATCATTTGTCACATGGATTTTATGTCGAAACAATTATACATTTTGTCGATTCATGATTGTCTATATGTATCACTAAAAGTACTATAGATATGTAAAGATAAGACAAGAAGACAAGTCAAAGGCATAGCTTTATTGTATTGATTTGATCATCAAAGAATGGTGACCATGAAGCAGATTATTCAGATATAATTGCTATGTTGATAGTGTTTATGTTCAGTGCTTGGAAATTTCCCTTAGACAATAAATTAAAAAAACATTAAAAATGCACAGGCTTTATAAAGTACTATTATATTAATATCACAAAATTGCAGTGTTTTAAAAAAATGCCCTGGTATCACAAATACCATCATTTTACAGTCCAAACCAAGTTTTACCTCTCACCACTCATACAGCACATGCAGGTCTCCACGCTCTTCTCCACGGGTCGTACTGCATTGGAAATTCAAAACAGCAGCCTTCAATTGCACAATATGCGGCTCATATCTATATTATACAGTGTTCACAAACATTAAGGTCAGACAGGTCAAGAAAAGATAATTTGCTTTAAATCTACCCTAAGAAGTTATCCATACATTTTTGGATACATTTATAAAAGACAAGACGGTGACATAGTGAGAGCACTAAGTGTGGACTACATTACACAGCTTGTTTACCGTTGAGCCGACTGAGGAGGCACTGATGCTGATTTTTGGCTGAAAATTGGTTTAAATGCACCGCAGGAAACTAAATATTGGAGAGCAGAAGCAAGTGTATGATACGAGATCTCAGTGGTTCAGCAACATTTGGCATGCTTTGTAGTCATTTACGTCAACCAAAAGTGATTTTTCCTTTTGTTTTAAATATTGCGTATAAAGCGGGCTACACAGTGGGTCAGGTTTCTTCCTGTTGCTCCTACAGTTGCGCGTTTGCGTACGTAACATTTCAAACCGTCCGATCCACACCTGAGCGTTTACGTACCACCTTATCCTCAGCGACCTGGTCCACCGCCAGCGTCTCCAGCTCCGCCTGCAGTGGGGCGAACAGGGGAGGTGCTCCGTGGGGAATGCGGTGCGCCACCCCCACGTGTGCGCGGTGCTGCCTGTCCCGCGCCGGGCTGTGGCGAGGACTGACGCCGGCAGCGGAGCCCGAAGGTGCTATGGGGGGGATAACCGCGGGACGTTCACGCAGCAGCTGTGGTTCGGCCTGGAGGAAGGGCGTAGGGTCGGGCATGGCGTCCAGGGACTCGCGGAGCACCACCCTCCGGCCCTCCTGCCCGACGCGATACACCTCCGTGAGCTCCGGGTGCAGCGGCTGAGACAGGCTCTTCTTCATGCGGCGCCGCGGGGTCTCGGGCTGCCTGTCTTTGGCCGGCGGAGGGGTGGGCTTGTACGACGACACAGGGCTCACGTTGGGACTAGCCTCAGAGGAGCTGCCAGCTAACAGTTTTTTCTTAGTGGCGTGGAGTTGCGAGGTGAGGTATGCAATGGTGCTGGCTCTCTGCTCCAGCTCGCCCGACAGAACAGCCAGTTTGTGACTCTTCATCTTGAGCTCCTCCAGGTATTTCTTCTCGCGCTCTTTAATGGTGTTTTCCAGCACGGAGATCATGGCGTTCTTCTGCTCCAGGTCGCGCAGCAGCTCAGTGTTCTCCTCCTCCTTCTTCTTCAGCTCGGCCTCCAGCTCCTCACACCTCCTCTGCAGCTCTTTGCACCGGGCCTCCCCACTGTCTGCTCAAGGACACAGGATATACCAGATCACTTCATTCATACTAAACAAATATGTTTGGTTCGAGCCAACACTAATTTAACATGCATAGAAAGTTTTGCTTGGTCGACTAAACTTCAGTGGCTCTCATTTGGAACTGTGTCAGGACCCACCATCCATATGAAATATCAAGCCGCAACCAGAATAAATCCCTGATCCTCCTGCAGGTGGTGAGTCCACAGGAGGATGGCTGCTCTGTCAGTGACAGCATATCCTTGATATTACAGCAGGGGCTTCAGGCAAAGTGGGGTTAGGTGTCTTGTCCAAGGACACAACAACAGCACACATCTGAGGGAGTTGATGGAGAAGGTCTCGTGGTGGGCTCAAACCCACGACCTTCAGGCTCAAAGGCCAATGCGCTATCAACCGAGCCACTGTTGCCAGTAAATAAAATAAGTAAATTTAGTCTTTAAGTGTTACCAATTTAAAGATTTCAATTCTAGCATTTCAACTTTCAACTGTACATACTTTGAAATCATACATTTCATCATATTACTTACGTTTGATAGGGGCAACAACAAAACAATTCTAGAATGCACTGCAATCTAGAGCAAATTGCATACAAAATTTACATCTTAGTAGTAGATGCCACTTTTGGGTCCCGAGTCCCGCCTGTTGAGAACCACTGAATTAAAGCAGTGCTTGCCACTATGTGATGTGAGGACTAACCAGAGGGTAATTGGAATGGTTTAAGATTTAAAACTTTTTAAAATGTAAATAGTGTTTGAAAAAAAAGATGCAAGCAATGTTAATGGTTACTGTTCTTGTATTTGAATAAAACTGAGCAGATGGCTCAGCACTGAACCCAGAAGGGAGAAATGATGTCACACTTTACAGCCATATTGCACATGCATTTTAGGTTGATCAAAATGCACTGTTGGTATAACACTTATGACAAAAAACATTAAGAGAAATATCAATCCCAGTCGAGATATAAATAGGAGACAAATGGGCAGTACACACCCGGAGGCCTGGACCAGGACTAGAATAATAATTAGTGAATCAGGCGCAGACGAGACGGGACGGTCTTTCAGGCAGAGACACTATGATCCTATTGGGACACATTTGTGGTTGAAAAAGAGCTTCTGTCTCATATTTCACTTATAGTTTTGACCTACACAACATCACACCCACGCCATCTCAGAGCACACGCCTAAAGAAAAAAACACTACCGCTGTATCTACTGAAGGGTGGAGCTCAGTAAAGGGGCATTTTAGATGTTAACCATGGCTAGAACAGCTGACCTCTGCTAGTCAAAGCAGGCTGTGCATTAGTACTGTGACCGATAATCTAATATCCTGCACTCCAATCTCAGACTAACATGATAGTGCGGCTGAACAGGAGACGTTAACAGGACGGCTGTCTGCTTAACCAGCCGATTCCTACAAAACTGCTCTTTACATTCCACATGCTTCCTGCTTTATAAAACAGTGCTCACACTAAAGGCAGTAAATAAATGACTAGCTCTGACTGGACATTCCCAGGATTGGTCCAATGTCAGAGCATAGAGCATAGCCTGACCATAGAAACCAGCGAAGGGAAATCTCACCTTTTTCCACACATCCCAGAGTGGATCTTGAGCTTTTGCTTTATTCAGAGATGCACTATGTGGATTTTCTGAGAGAGCCTCATAAAAAATCTGGTCTGGTCACTGTCAGTATTATGCAAACCTTTTTCCTTTTTGTTCCTTTGTCAAATAAATACATTTATTCTCCTATATTAACTTAAAAATATATATATATTATAAAAGCTAACCCCAAAAACAATAGCCAAAACGCTGTAAAACACAAAATAGTTAAAATGTAAATAGTAACTATGATGAGCTTGAAGTCATTTTAAATCTAAGTATATAAGGTGGGTGGCCAATGGAACTAGCCTAACATATTTTTACTTTAAAAGCTCCTCATTTGTATCTATTTTGATGGCACACAGACATGTTTGTAATTAATAAGATAAGATACTTTATTGATCTCACACAGGAGAAATGTACATGTACAAAAACCTTTGGGTGTGATGATAAGTCCTACATAAAAGCATACAAGAGCTTACACATGGCAAACAGAACACATATTGACCACTGTCCAGGTTTCAATATATTTCCAGTTTGTTCACTCCCAGCTCTGGTACAGACTTAAACTGGTGAAACTGACCATAGTGCAGTGTGATGTGGAGGGAGTTACCTGAGGGATCGCCACTCTTCACGGTCAGCTCATATGTCAGGTCTGTGGACAGAGAGGAGGCTTTGAGCTCTCTGCAGGTCACAGTTCACAGGACATGGACAGAACCACCCACAATACACCAGTTAGTCACTTTCCCATTCTGAGAACTATGGATTTAACAAGATTACAGAGTTCAGCGGCGGAATTAGCAGCAGGTTAGACAAGGATACTAGATCTCACATCTGAAACGCCACTTGCTCTGTGAGCATTATTACATGGTTCACATTACAGCTAAGTGTATCTTTACTGGTGGAATAATCAATGCATGTTTTGCAGTTGCAGCAAAAGGAAGGGAGGGAATAGGATGGTTCCTCTGTCTTTCAACAAAATATCTTAATCACTCACATCACAACAGAGAAATCCAAGTCTGAATTTACAGACATATTGTCGGTGTAGTGAAGCGAGATTTTCAAATAAAACAATATTTTGTATATAATTTGTTCAAAAAACACTTTTTGATAAGGCTAATCTGTAACCCAAGAGCAGGTCGATACTAAACCTTGATGTGTACAATGCCATTGTTTACAAACTCCCTGTATGTACCAATGAGAATAAGTACTTCTTACTCTCTTCATACATTGCAATCTTCAGTCCTCCTTCAGTTGCCATATACATCAATCTTATACAGTAAATAAACTACAGATAAAATCAGTGACTAGTCTACTGAGGAGTCACATGATGGTTACATGCGTCGCTGAATACACACACACACACACACACATGTACATACCGGTGCACTGCTGCTGCAGCCTGCGTATCTCGGCGTGCAGTCCCTTCAATGTGTTGGCGTGGTCCTGCTGGAGGAAGAGCAGGTTTTTCTGTGCACTGTGCAGCTGATTTTCCAGAGTAACGTTTGCAGACGCCATCGCTGAATCTGCTTCACCAACGAGCAGTCGAGCTACTTAAAGACACTGGAGACAACAGATGCAGAGAACAATAAAAATTTATTATGTCTTTGTCGATAACCAACCTCTTTTCAAACCTGTATAAGCCAAACAGCGACTGAGAAGAGGATTTTCAAAATTATGTTTTGCTGGTTTTAAATAAATCATTAACCAAAGACTGTACCTCACTTAGGGTCTGGAGCTACACAAAAAGGATGCTTAATTACCAGACCTGTTTGTCGAGAATGGCTCTATATTTAATGTTGGTTCCATTTGTTTATCTTTTTTAATGGTTCCTCCTTTTTTCTAGTAGTTTGGATTCTTCCAACTGCTCTACATTTGAAACCCCTTATTAAAAAACCAAACATGTTTCATAAACAAGCATCATCCACAAAAGATTGAATACCAGGTGAATTAGACATTAATAGGACAATAACCTTGATTGCCAGGTCAAACAATCACATGACTGACATAATGCTTTGAAGAGCATCTGGGCTGGACACCAACAATGTTATGGCCTGTTATTGATTTGAGGTCATCTTTCTAGACACAAAGTGACTGGGTGTGGTCTAATGCTGTACTCCTTCCCCTGCATCAGACCACCTCCCTACGGCCCTATTCATGTGACATGATGTCGCGGCTTCTGAAGTCACACATGAGAATGCAATAACCCACAGTTGAAAGAGCACTTTTTCTCTACCAGCTCAAATTTACATCTTGTTTTTAATTCATACGAAGACGGATTAGACTTTCCCAGATAAGAATTTTGCTCCATATACAAATGTGCTTCAATAAAACATCACAGGGCTTCGCACTCTTACATCACCAGCTCACTCACATAAATAATATATTCCACAATACTTCAGTGGGCAACTTCCTCTTTCGTCTGATTTGGAGCATATGCAAATCTATGAGCAGAGAGAAGATTATCAACATAAAAACATTCCCAATTCCAGTGGAGTGTCATAACTTCTATCTATTAAATATGGATGACTAATGTGGAGTCCTTCCGATAAACCCTGCACCATGAGCCATGCTCTCATCTCAGCCCATTCCCAGAATAGCTCTGGATGCTTTTCCATTTTCAAAGTTCTGACCTCAGCCATCCTCAAGAGCATGTCATCCTCAGCACATATGGTGTTACCTTGACATTATATGAGCAGATAATGATGCAGGCTAAGTAGTCATGGTCTATATTTATCTGTGCTTTAAAATGATAAAATGCCAACATGCTTTCCAAAAGTAAGTGGCCCATACACACAATTAAAGAGACTTAATCCTCAATTAAGAGTGATTGGTGCTTCAGGACAGTCTTTATTCTGTACGGTCTTAAAATTTCTCATACATCTTCAATAATCTGAAGAATAAACCCCACTCTAAGAGCAAGTCGACTACTACTATAACAGTAAGCGCAGTATGGTGCCGTTATTTGAAAAAAGTGTTTTGCTAAGGAGGGGGAGAAAGAGTTCTCCGCATGCATCGTCACACACAGGCACCAGGACAAACGTATGCAGAGCATATGGTGCATGGTGGTAATGGTTTGGTGTTTATTGGGGGAAAGCTCGGGTCTACATGCTCTTCAGATTTCAGCACCTGCATTGCGGACAGCAGCCGAACCACAGCTGTTCTCAGGTCAGCGCCTCATTACTTTGCATGACGGAATAAACTTGTTCAAGGACATCGTGCTCAGACAATCCCCCATTATTCTACCGCAGAAGTATAAAATGATCTATGCCTTGTAGTTAGCACCGTGCAGCCCCTGGAACAGCTTCTGAACTCTGTCCTTGTAGTTGTTACATTCAATTGTAAAATCGCCAAGAGAGGAGCTGTCCCACACAAAACAAACATCACTTAACTACAACGTACTAAGACATGTAACCTTGACGTTAGTAATATACATATTGCAGCTATAGGCTAATCCAGTTCCAACATTCTAATACAAAGTGTCTTTGCCCATTTGAACAGAAAGTGAGAACACTAACAAATAGGCACACATTATTGACTGCTCGCAGATGTATTTAGCCTACAGACAGGCCAACACAACCAGACAGCATCTTAAAACAGCATGATAAATACATCATGTTTGGATGTCCTTGGTGAACATTTACAAAAAGAGGATCGAGGGGACAGATGAGCTAGCTTACAGTTAGCATGCATAGCAAAAGGTTGCAGCAGTTATTAACGCCACCTCCGGGACTTACCTTCGGGCTAAAAATAGAATGGTCTGGTTTCTCCAAGGTCCTGATTAAATTGTGCATAAAGCAAAGTGAGCCCGGACGGCTAAGGGCATGTTTTCCAGAGCGTCATGTCTGTCAGGGAAGGATGCTGAGGGCTTCACTTCGGCTGGGAGCGGAGGGCTGTGTCAGATCATCTCCCCGAGATACGAGACAAAATAAAGCGGTGCATTATGGGAACCCAGTATTTGATCGATTCGTGATCACTGGATAAATATCACAGGAAAAATCCCCTGCTAACTCAGATCGGTATATAGAGTGAATAAAAAGTAATATTCTCCTAACATTTTTGACATTTGTTAAGTAAAGGCTTGCATTTGAACCAAACCATTGAAAACAGCGTCATCGCCATAGCAACAGTATTATCACGCTGCCCCAACGCCGCCATCTTGTGGCAAGACGAAAAACTGCTCTTCTAATCTACAGAGCATGGATGTTTTGAAAAAGTTTATAAAAGTTTTGAAATAGTGACTTCCAATAAAGTATTACTTGGCTGTCTTGATGGATTGTTCTCCTCTGCTGTCTTCAGGAAGCCAAAACAATGGAACCGCTTACAAACAGCAGGGGGGAGTTTTGTACTTGGATAGTGGGAAGGCATACAGGCAATAAAACCCCAATTATATGAAGTAATTATGCACACACAAGTAGGGACTATATTCACGTGAGCTACTGTATGTAATTGATACAAACCAATAACTTTATATAGCCTACAAGCAGAACTTATGCGAGGAGTTTCAGTTTCCAAAGAAAATATCCCATATACACCATTCTGTGCAACCGAGCAAAACAACTGTTCTGCCTCCCGATTTTTTCAATACATTTATTTTTATTGTTACTGTTTCTGGCACAGACTTCCCAGAAGGCCACTGAGGTACCTGTTGAGAGGTTAAGTTATGTCTCTCACTGCAGCGAGTTTGCGTAAGCCAAAGTGAAGCCCCAGCTGAGACCTCATGTCATGTTTTTTCTTTTTTTTTTTGGCTGCAGGAGATGCCTAAAACTAAAACACAGCAGTATACATTATTTGAATGGTTTGTGCTACTAACACATTGTTGAGGATCCATGTATCCATCTATTTGGTCTATTTATCCATGTTTTAAATCTTTTCCAGGAAATGATCAGATCTGTGAAACAAGCACACAATGTTGAGGAAGGCTTAAGTGAACTTTGTGCTGTTGCTTTAACCACTCACATCATGTCTGAAATAGTTTTTAAACATAATTCTGCTCAAGTCTTTGTGTGTTACACATACTACTCAGTGATTTTTTACAGATTAGTGTGGCATTTGTCATGCGAGCAAAGCTATCCATGTATAGACTTTATATCATCATGTCACGGTATAGTTGTCCAGAAAAAGCAACAAGACTTTTCAATGTGGATAAAATTATACTGAGAAGGGATAGATCAATGATAGATATGTAGATTAAGACAATGTATTTCCATTTTAAGTAGCAAGAATTCAGAATCCAGGAAAGCCAATAAAATAATTATAATTGAAGTGTATGGAGAAGGCAAAACCAATACTATATTCTGTCATTCGGTGAAATAATGTATATATTTAAGGCAATGGTTCATGTCGAATTGCTATTTGCAGTCATTTTAATATGCAACTACCGTCTTTCCTACCAGGTGTTGAAAGTCCGCCACAGCATTCACTGCAGTAAGTGACAGAGATTGAATTTCATTTCAGGAAATTCCTTCCATTCTGTATTTTCATTCAGGCTCAGGCATCGACTGCTTCAAACCGTGGCATCGACTCTTGTGCCAGTTACACCATCCTACAAAAATATACATCTTATCAAAACATATCCAATTTTTACTTTATGTTTTGTCCAATGACTATAATTTAGAGTAAGTCAAATTTATTGCTCCACCAAATATCACTTTATTTCCTGAGGCGTATTAGCAGTAATTATAGCTCCCTCATAAATCTCCCGTGACTGTTTTTGCTTCGAGTATAGGCAAGCAATTAAGGAATCACGAGCTGTCAACATAGTGAGTTTAATTACAGTATTTTACTCTGCGTACATATCCTGAAGCAAATTCATTACACAATTGTGCAAGATCATCAAAAACTGTTATATTACAAAGGACGCATTGACACCAGATGTCATAAATTATCTGGTCTGCAATGGCCAACTAAAGAAAGGTGTGGTCCTTGTTGGATTTAGTAGTAGTATATTTAATAGAACAATTCTTAAAACTAGAAATTTGAATGAGTGGGTGGCACCGAATTGTTTAATATACTGGAAGCTGCAATTGAATACCAATGGTTTCCTCTGAACATTGAATAATCTTAGCGTAATTGGATGTATGAAGAAGGCCCTTGGTGGTAGCGTGCAAGTTAGTCCCAGTTTGCACATAGATAGATAGATAAGATACTATATTGATACCATAGGGGAAATTTGGGTGTCCAGAAGCAGGTGAAGCACATGCCTCCATACAAGATATATAGATAATTCTAAAAGTAGCTAACAATAACTAAATAAATAAATGTATTAGCTAGATGTTCGGCTAGATGCTCAGATTCTCACGCTTTTTTTTAACCATTGACTGGGAGATATGTTACGTAAACCAACTTTTTTGTTTTGCTTTTTAGATCCTTCCATGCTAAAATGATATTAGCAAACACAAAACTTCTATCTAAAAGCTCCTGTCTCAGTCCTGTAATAGTATGATGTCATTGTACCACTACGACTTCACACTCAGAGCCATTTTCACACAAAAGTTATGCTCCAAGATTACTGTTCGCAATTTCTCAGATGAAATGACATTTTTTGACAATTGCATGGCTGTGTTTGCAGTCGGTAATTTTCAAATCTGTGAAAAAAATAAAAAAATATTCTAACCCTCCCCCTGGTGGAAACTCAGGAATAGGGAAGGCCGATAGCATAATTTACCTTTGAGAATTTTTTCACCATTTATTTTCTACCTAAAATATGATTTCAGATAGAAAAACAAATCATTTTTAATGGACTGTGATAGTGTATGTTGTTTCTTCTTTAAAGGTTTTATTTTCGAATCCGCTTTTGGGACTTTGGGAGGATTGCAGTTGTGATTTCGAGCTGTACAAAAATGTATTTGATTTTCCTTCACCGCCTACAGAAATGTTGACTCTGGGGTAAAGAAGTACCCCCTGCTCCAGCTCTAATTCTCCATGTTTGTGTGAAAACCTTGGTAACGGTGCATTTGAGTGTTTAAGGTTGATCATTGAGCAGCTCATTCAGACCAAAGCACTCTTTGACCACATTTCTCAGCTCTCGTTGGCAGGTCTCTCCCTCTCTCTGTCTTTCTGTTTATGTCTTGGGTTTCGTCCATGCTCACTCCCTCTCCAAATATTTTCTAATGCCACTGAAGAATGTTCATATGTTGTTGCTGGAGTCATGTTTGTGTAGAGGCTGCAGTGAAAGGAATCGCAATTTGTGGTTTAAAAGACACTCATCAATTAGGACAGAGGTGTCAAACTCATTTAAAAACATTAGAGCTGGTGGGGGCCATACGTGTAAAAGTCTTTTGATGTATTCATTGTATCGGGCATAAGTTTGGATTTAATTTTCTAGTTGGTTTGGATTCAACCACAACTGGGACACATATCATTAAGAGATTATTGAGAGTATTGGAAGACTGATAGTAAAAAGTAACTAAAACTTCTATTTGCATTTTTGAACAGATACAAATACATGGTTGTTTTCCGGAGACAATAGGCTTTATTATGAACTATAACATGCCATAGTAGCCCCTTTCTATTTTACTGCAATAAAGACAATTGAAAATCATTGCAGGGAAGATTGAAAATTGTCTCACAGGCCGTATTTGGACCACAGGCATGAGTTTGATGTGCCTGAAAAGGGACATGTTCACGACAATAATCAGCCATCTACACCACACGACTTTGAAACGCATGCATGGCTGTTTCTGGCAGCAAGGGGGGATCATTAACCATCTGATATGCAGATCAAGATAGCTCAACCTACATTTATATTATTCCTCCAGTTAGCAAGAACTCAAATGATGCTTTCTCTGTAAACAACTTTCCCCCTTGGTATTATAAAACACAGAACAAGTCTTTGAGATGAACTTGGTGGCCTGTTTATTGGAGCGAGAGCAGCGGAGTTCATTGAGGTTAGTGACTCTCCCACCGGGTCCAGAGTGAAGAGGAGGAACGGGCACATCTGCACAGGTTGATCGTTATTCCACTAAACTTACTATTACAGTCGTAATGACAGTCTGTGGTAGCCATTCAGACAACAATGTCGATGCAATGGTGCAAATATTTGAGAGACAACATACAAATACTTCAGGATAGTGTGGATGGAATGGGAACTGTTTGGGTATTATTGAGATTACAGAGTAGGAGGTTGACGGAAGTGTGGTCTGGTAAATTTCCATTAAAAGCTTTTTTAGTGTTGAAGGTGCTAAGGCCTGAATAATTCATTTCAAACTATAAACTAGGTCGTACCTCAATTATTTTTAATGTGTTTACTCTTCAAATGTATTATGCGGTGCCAGTTATTTTCCTGTAAATAAAACACACACAAGAGGATGCATTCAAAAGAAGCACAAAAACAAAACAGCTTGTGACAGACCCATGTTGAACTGACTATTTAAGGTGAACATTTCTATAAATTGTTTTACAAATTCTCATAATTAATTCTGTTTTTTTGTCCTGGACCTGAGTGTGTGTGTGTGTGCATTTTATGTTGAAATTTTTTATTAAAAAAACAATGTCACATACTTGGAAAAATTCCGAGCATCACATAACACATAAATCATGAAAACACGTTATTTCAGGCCCATGATGGAGGGAAGGTCCTCCACTTTTCATTATTGGGATTTTTGAGTTCAACATTAAATCAAACTCCTGGACCTGCTGACACATTTATCTAGAATTAACTACTGCAACATTGTTTTTATGTGCTTGGACATCTTATACTGGCAATAGCCTTAGTTGACTTTACATATAGAACGACTCCTTTATTCAAGTTTAATTTTCAGGCTTAGTGGGTGACGTGTGACTTCTCTGTTTTCACTCTGTCTGTATGTTTGTGCAGGTGCTCATGCCTCTGCAGAGTGACAGCAGTGACCCACTTCAGCCTCCCCTCTCTCACCCTTTCTCCCCCATCACACCCTCCCTCACCCCTCCTCAGCCTCTCGGTCTGGAGACGGGCACAAGAAGCTCTCTGTCATGGGAAACCGGTCGTCCCCATAAAACGCATTCAGGCTGACGCTTTGGATTTGACTCGATAGTTAACAAGCTGCCTTTGCGTTTTCAGGCCAACAGGTGAAAACAGTCCACTCTGCTTTAGTTTGGCAAAATTTTAAGCTTTAGTTTACTGCCCTGTGGTACACTAATTATTTGTTTAAACTAGGGCCGGGACGCGATTAAAAAATTTAATCTAATTAATTAGAGGCTTTGTAATTAATTAATCGTGATTAATCGCATTTCAA
>JAPMNZ010959794.1:0-12821 GCA_029875035.1 Pomatoschistus microps | reverse complement strand
ATATATATATATAATATACATATATATATATACATATATATATATATATAAAATATACATATATACATACACATTATGTATATTATATTATATGATAGATTATTAGAAAAAAAAAATAATGTAACAAAAGCACTTATCGACCTTTACAAATAGTACTAATATTAATAGCTGCTTATTGTGAATATTATTTAAAATGTGACTATGACAAAACTGCTCTTTACATGTGACATGAAGGTCCGGCCGCGAGCACACGGGGGCAGTAATGAGCACAGTCTGTGGCCTTTCACCAGGACGTAATGCTGACGTCATGTGTTTACTTGTCGCTGCTGCTGCTGTTGATAATGGATGCATTATGTTATAACTAAAAAAGAAATGCTTAGAGACAGTCTACATGCGCTTCAACAGCAGGTTTTGCTTATTCGCGACTCTATGAACCATGTTTCCTCTCAGAACCCACATTCTATAGTTGAAAATGGAGAAAATTAAGGCACGAAAGTGTGTTCCTTCGATGTGTAGTGGCGTTCGTTGAAGTAGCTTTTTTTTGCTATGATAGTATCTCATACACCTTGTTAAGTTCAAAGCGCTCGTTTGTGTCTTTGTAATTTCACGTTAGAGCCGTGATAAACGGAGTGTTGTACAAAATGTCAACTGATCTTCATGAAACTATTTTTATGGCAAAGCGAGAAAGACACAAAAGCCTTTTTCTCAACTACAAGAACTTGAACAATTTCCCAGTTGAATTGCTTAAAGAAGAAGGCCTTCAGTTTCTTGAGAGACTGTATATGAAGAGGAATTCACTCACTACATTGGTGAATAAGCATGTCTATTTCACCTCAAAGTGTTTGACATCTTACTACAATGGGTTTTGTATTTTAGCCCGACAATCTGGCGCAGAAACTTCCAAATCTCATTGAATTGTAAGTTGAAATTTAAACTAAGCCACATTCTCATCTCAATGCATTAAATACTCTGCTGTGCATACGTTGTACATTGTTCATGGTTTTCACATGCTTTGTGTTTGTTAGATATTTACACTCAAACAGCATAGTCATCGTCCCAGAAGGTAAGTGGGTTGATTTTGGGAAATACACAGACATTACAAGGCAATACAATGCTGGTTACCAGGTTTTTCCCACCTTTGTATTTGTTATGAAAACATAAAAATATTGTTTGTTTCTTAGCAATTGGAAACTTGTCAAAGCTCCAGTCCTTGGATCTGAGTAACAATGCTCTTCAAATGCTTTGTCCTGAAATTGGTCGTTTGAGATCTTTAAGGCATCTGCGATTATCCAATAACCAGCTATACTGCCTTCCTCCAGGTAAATCCTTCTTGATTATTATACATTACATATTCTGTACTGTTCGATCAATGCACTATACATATCCCCACAGCCCAACAAAAAACTGAGAAAAACACAGAAAATGTGCATGTGATATCCTGCAGCATGTTCCTCTGTTTTAAATCTTTCAGAGATTGGAGACCTACATGAACTAGAGAGTCTGGATGTATCCATGAACCATCTTAAATCTCTGCCTGACAGACTACATCATTGCCTATCACTTCAGAATCTCACAGCCGACCACAATCGCCTCAGACATGTTCCCAGGCAGCTGTGCTGGCTCCATCGCCTCAATCAGCTTTCAATAGCTGCCAACAGACTCAACTTTCTTCCACTTGGTTTGTAAAGTTTCCGTGTAATACAGACTGTTTGTAACTTGCATTTACAGGACACATGTTTCCCGTTCCCCTGGGTTTGTTGGATTAGCAGGTTGTGCATAGATGTGAAAAAATGAATATGAACTAATACATGCTCTATAAATCTTTTACGACTGCAATGACAACAATACTGTTATCTGTTGATTATCTACCGTTCTTATTTTTCCACCTAAAGAAAAGTTTTAGACAAAGTCCCTGACCTGTGGAAGTTTTGTTTCATTAAAAAAAAGGAAATCCCTAGACCATACAATGCACCCAGAGTAACAGCGGGATCCCGTAAGGAAAGTAGGACTTGAAAACATAAACTTCCTGTTCAAAATGTCACCACAATGTTGTCCTTGAATATTAATAAGTTTGAAATCAGTTTTCAAAAAAATCAACACATCTAGGCACCCTAAAGTTGAAGAATCATAAAAAACAGTTTCCTTTGTTTTTCAATTACTTCTCTTTGCCACACACTTCGACCAACAGATCTCAGCCTGATTTCAACCTGAGCAGAACAAATGGAATAAAAAGTCCCCTCCAATAATACAAAACAAAGGGGTTGTGTGAGGGCACTCTAAAATTGTCATGCGAGCATTGAACATTGTTAAGAGCTTTGGGGTGACCCTGGTCTGTGAAATGTGCTACCTAAAAAAACAAAAACAAGACAGACAATTTATCTGATACACGCTGAACAGCACCACCATAAAGTGGTCCCCTTTGAGAAACTGGACGTCCAAATTTCAGACACCAAAACAAGTGTTTGGCCCAAAACACCAACATTCTTTATAGGGTTTTGCTGAACATTACTTCTAACTTTAAGTTATTGGATTTCCAATTATTTTTTATTGTATTATATATATATAATATATATATATAATATATTATTGTATTATATTTTAGTTGTACCAGAGTCAACATTGTATTCATTAGAAAATAATAATAGTGTCTCTCAGAGGACCACATGAACCATGTTGGACAAAAATATCCAGTTGTTTTAAAACAATTTTTAATAACGTCTTTGTCTCATGCATCTGGCCATATTTTCTGCCTGGCTGTTTAAACTTTCAAGCACAATTGTACATCAGTCTATCGAACTCAAACTCTAGCCAACAGTGTATAATGAAACATGTAACAAAACCAGCCATGAGCTTCTGTAGCGCCCTATGCAAAACATGTAATGTGTCAGATTCACATCAAAAAGTAAATTGTCTATGTCCTATCATTTGGATTGTGAGAACGATAACATTTCATGTTAAAACCCATAGATTCACATAGATTGAGACACCATAGCTGTATTGTGTAC
The DNA here is from genome assembly GCA_029875035.1 of Pomatoschistus microps. Classification (NCBI taxonomy): domain Eukaryota; kingdom Metazoa; phylum Chordata; class Actinopteri; order Gobiiformes; family Gobiidae; genus Pomatoschistus; species Pomatoschistus microps. The sequence continues at coordinate 9,816 of JAPMNZ010959794.1, read as the reverse complement.
AAGGCTGTGTAATCCATGGGATGGCTCTGTAATGTATTTCAAGAGCCAACTTAAACCCAGCATGTCATGTAAAACTGAAATAACAATAGCGAGATCAAAAGGAGTGGACAGAAGCACTAATACTTATTTTTATTATATTTATTCATTTATTTAAGGGACAGTGCATATTAATAAACATTATACATGTAAATATGGCAGAATTAGCCTAAGGGCTATTGTCCATCTGTAGTCCCTGGACAGTTGTTAAGTGTCCTCCAAACTTAACCAATGCCTGTTTTTAAAATGTTGACTTTTCCAGTATGAATCTTTGTCTGTAAAGAGGTTCTTAATTGTTTCAGTAGTCCATCTAAGCAGTCCGGTAGAAAAAAGAAAAATGCTTTGCAAAACTTACCAAACAAACCTATTTTTGTTTCAGATCTAGGCAGGTCCCAGGAATTACAGTTTGTGTTTGTTGACCACAATTCTGATTTGAAAGGCCTTCCCTCCCACCTTTACACCAAGGCCATTGGCTGCAGCGGGTAATGTTGTATTTTGCTTTTTCTGTTCTTTTTCTAAATGTCCCGTGGATGGATACAGTACTCATTCTCTTTGTGGATGTCCATTTCAGGTGTGGAGTTTCTTCTCAAGTAAAAGAAGAAGAAATCGAGCCACTGGAAGCATTACCTGCTGAAGTGAAAGTTGTAGGTTCAGGGACAGGGGCCACTGTGGCTCCCTTAGAAGAACTCGCCTTAAGGACCTTACACTGTGTCTACCTCCACAGGTTATCAGGTGAGTAATGCCTGTGTTCAAAGTTTACATGTTCATTAGTCCTCATGTTATCTCTCATGACTCTTTGTAGATCTGCATCTTATGCCTAACATCACATTGCCAAAGAGTCTGCTGGAACTGCTGCAGTTTCCTCTGGGCCACTGTCATTGCTGTAGCCAAGCCATGTTCACCATCATCTATCCCAAACTGTTCCCAATCCAAGACACGGCACTAGCAGGAGTGCACCGCAGGTTTGAAAACACTTTAGGAATACCTGATTGTAGCGTAGGTGAACCATTAATAGCCACTTGCGCTTCCATTGGCCACCTCCAACTTCAATGGTGTGAGGTGGCAGTCCACAAGTGAATACCAGAAGTCCATTAAAGTCCATTAAAGTCTGTAACTCTAAATTAATTACACATTTTAAGAATTGTGTTCATTTGACCTCCTGGCCTTAAATGTAGAGTCATTAAGTAATTTTATTAATTCTAATATTACAGGTAAGTCCCGCCTTCCCTTCTCTTAGCTATAGCTCAGAATCCACGATGCCGTCGAAGTTATCAAGTGATGCCAAGAGCTGTCAATCGTCGCACTGATGCTCGTAGCTTCTCATGCTCAGTTGTTCGTTTTCACGAAGCATCCGAAACAAGCCTCCATTAGGCTCTGAAACTACATGAAAACGGAACAAAGAATTATTAACATCCGCGCTGAGTTACCCATTTATACACTGAACCTATATCCATAATCAGATCCTCTGCAGATGTGTCCTATAATGTTCAATTCATGATAATAGCTACTTCCGGGTTTGCCGCGATCGCTTATTTTAAGCTTTAAAACATTTTTTTCATGAAAACGTTGACAAATAATTCTGAAAACCTCCGTGCATGTGTATTAATAATATATATGTATAATGTGTTCTCTGATTAACATTTAAATGTGTTACGGAAACGTAAGCGTAGACCAATCAGAAAGGAAGGGGGAGGGAGCTTGCGTCGTTTTTTCAAATCAAGTACCTGTCTCTCTTTTTTTCTGACAAACTGCGGACAATCACTTTAAGGCCAAAACCACTGACTGTGCAGACTATGTATTGGAAGAGTGCCTTTTTCTCTCCTCACACTAGTTTGAGTCTGTATGAGGGAAATAGTGCTCTTCATTTGAGGGACACGTGGGTGATCAAAGCGTTCGAGATTTTAACCATCCGCTGGAAGCAATCTGATCAAGTCATCACTGAATGTTTAAAAAAATAAAAGAAGCCGATCCAACGGAGATCTTCATTCATTAACAAGGGATAAGGGTTGTATTTGCTGTGGCAGTTGTGGCAGAGCAAAGTGGAAGTTATTAGAACTAATTTTATTCTTTGTGAATGTATTTCTCTGTTAAATTATTGTGCATTTCTCCATTCTATTCAGTATGCCTGTTGTGCAAATTACCTATTTGCTAATATGTGGCCTATTTTTGAGCAGAAGTAGAAAAATATTTTTGTGAAGAGATATTTAAATAATACTTAAACCAAAAAACCAATTCTCAGCATGTGTTGTGAAGCCCAGAATTGATCTCAACGTAGTCACTTTTTCTTCTTTTTTTTTGCAGGACGAGGGTGAGCTTTGTTGCCTATTGCTGTTCTAGTCGCTGCCTTCGAACCTTTGATCTTCTGGGATGACATCATAGTTGATAGAGAGATTTATACTTTTTTTTTCGTTTTTATACTAGTTGATAAACTCTAAAAATGGAACATAACAAATTATGATATTTGTGGTGTGGGCTGTTTGCAAAACCAGGCCTTGGGTTAACATACATTTCTCCTGTTGTGAGATTAATAAAGATAATCTAATCTAAAAACATTCCCATAATAAACAATATGGATCTGCATGAAATTTATTTTTCTTTATATTGAATGTTCTAATTTCCAAATAATAATTGTCCAATTTGTACCTTTTTGTAAATTATACATGCAAAATGTTACTTCAAAAGGTAATTACATTTTGAAATGAGCTTACACTAAGTCTATTCATTTATGTATCAATGTAATGAATTCTGATTTGTGTTAACTTGGGTGCAAAACCATGTACCAGTGTACAATGTTGCCACTTTTATGGTGCAGTGTCTACAAAGTTGTTTGTACTTTGCCTGAAATGTTTCAAAGTTTGGCTACCACAAGATATTAGGGCACTCTTTGGACCTCTGCGCCAACAATGTTCTCTCACCTTGAGTGAGTGGCTAGAAATCAAAGTAATGACAAGGATAATTGTTGGATATATCTTTGGTTGTCTTATAAAGCTGCTCCATTTTCAGAATCAATGTTCAAACCATTACTAGGCTCTTGTCTCACCAGAGATTCAGCGAATGTTGCCCTAATGGGGCTATCACACTGGATCCATGTTCTCCTCTCATGGAAACAAAGTTTGCACATGTGAAGGCTGCCCAGACAATAAAAACGTTTATTGGTTTCACTTCACTTGTTTATTACTTTTTTGTGGTCTTTCAGTTAAAACAAATCCAAAAATAAAATTATTTATTTGTGGTTTATAACATGACAAAATGTGCAAGAGTTCTGAGTAGTGTTGAATAAATCACTTTCAGCTTCTGAAACATTGTTTAAACGTATTTTTATTTTTACAAATATAGTCTGTTACAGCTGAATTTATATGTAGAAAAATTTACATGAGTAATAATCCGAATCAGTCATCATGAACAGATAATTATCACCATAAAGCAAACGCCAAGTGTGAACACTTTATAGGCCATTTATTATTGAAACATATAAAAGAAAAATACATGTGTTGTAATAGTTAAACTGGAATAGCAGGTGCTGAGGACTATTCCCTTTAATCCTCTGTGACGTCAGAGGGCGCGGCCATTTTGTGATTTCAAAGCGCTCGCGATGAGTGGGAAGTTCTGTCAACGTAAAAGCGATAAACCCCGGGATTTAGTAAAACCCAATGTTGTGCTAAACCATTCTTTGTACGATTATCATGAACCCCTATATATGTATGTGTAAAGAATAAGGGGGTAACACTGTGTTGGCTCCCCTGCCAAGTCTTGACTGTCTTGTTATAGTTGAGCAGGAAATGCGGAGCGTAGGGGTCACCGCTGCCTTTACGCACGGCGTGGGACCAGGACAGGGCGGAGTGTTTCATCGCGGTCAGAGCTGCTGGGGGAGCAGGGACACACGGAATCTTCACTCAAGCTTTTAGCACGAGAACATCCCAGAAAACAAGACACAAGTTGACAACAAACGGCTATTTCTGGTGAGTCTTATTATAATTATATATGTCCCCCACTTCGTAAATAATAGGCTAAACNTATTATACAAACCCTTGGTTTTAGCTTGATTCGTAATTAGCATTGCACTGACAACTCAATAAGTTTGTTTACTAAAATGGTGCTTGCCTTGTCCTATTCGTGATTGCTTTTCTTTGTTGGTTATTTTTTACAATTGAATGAACATATTTATTCTCAACAACAGAAGCGCGCTTCTGCATTGGAATAAGCCATTAATTACTCTTTCATTCTACCACTATTTGCCGTTGCCTTGTGGTTATTTTTTTCAAGTGTATATGTCTGTTTACATTTGGTAGCTTTACAAAGATCCAGATCAGCACCACGGACAGCGCTGTGCGAGTGCTTCTCTCTGTCAGGACAAACCACGTCCACTCTTCGAGAGGGAAAGGGCATTGCCTCCAGCTTACTCCAAACATTTTCCTTGTTGAATGGAATAGTTGGATTTTATTGCCATATTTACGGTGGACTTTGCTGTGCGTCTTTCACGTGCAGGCCCAGCTCAGGGATTTTTTCGTGTTTTGTTCTAGTCAGTGAGTGGTTTATACAATTATTTGTATGGGGTTTGAATGACATCCAATTAGCGGCAGTGTTTGTCAAAGGTACATGTGCCTATTGTCCCACTGCATACAGGTAGTACATAATAGCTCCTCTCATACAAACATCATTTCCATAGTTGTTTCATGTCCTAAGACACACTATGATATCTTCATCAATGATTTTTTGTTTGTTTTGCAGTTATGCTTGAACCTTTCTAAATGTCAGTCAGGACAAAGAGCTCAGGACACTGTTAAGCAGATCAACACGTGTCTATGTGTGCCCTTACTCAGTGTGGCGCCATGGTGGTGTTTGTAAATAAACATGAACCCTATTAGTGTTGTAAATTGTCTTATCACAGAAGAGTATATACTTTAGAGTATTCTTCTCGCAGCCTTCTTGCAGATAATGAAATCACCGTTAAACCGCTTCCCATTTAACTATTCACATCTGACCATTATCTTTAACTGCCAAATGGTTCACTTGCATTATCTCTAAACTATAGACAGCATAATAAAGTATTTGAGTTACCATATTCACTAAAAAAGACGCACGTGCCTTGTGCTCACACTTGCAGTCAACTTACAAGAATTTGTTGTGACTTCTCATCGCCTTTGGACTTGGAATAACTCTGCATCTTCCTCCAGCCCTGAAACCAAAGCGACATCTCTGCTCCCCTGACTAAGCTTTCCTCTCAATATAGACACACACACAAAAAGGCATGCGCGCATACACAAATGCACAAACACAACTCACTTGAGTCGGCGCATCATATCGGAAAACTCTTAGGAAAGGGAGAACTGTGCGCATCGATCAGAGTGCAGTGATGGAGAGACTGTAATCTGAGACTGATATGATTGCTCTGTTGGGTAGATTCAGCCACAGAAGATAACCTTTAGGAAAGAGGTCGCATGAAGGTTTGAAGACAAGATTTTTCTGAAAATATCTTATCTTATTCAAAACATTTGCGTCTTGGTTTCATTACAAAACAAGTCACAATCTCACAAGTGTTTTTTGAGGCCTTGCTTCATTAGAACACTCTTACTTTTGATTGTTACCTAAAGTTGTGTCTGTATTGTCAATGGATTGATAACAAAAATAATACTCAGAAAGTTGTTTGTATGACTCAACATTTAGCATTTTAAATTCTGGTGAATAATGATTCATTGTTATATTCTTTGCAAAACAATTTTGAATTGTAAGGAAAAGGAAAAGTATGGAGTGAAAGTAAAACGGAACGTACAGATACCTTGACAAAATATTGACACATCCATCCAATCATCCATTATCTTCCCCTTAATTCATTTCTGGGTTGGGGGGGTGGCAGTCAGAGCTGCCTGCACCCAGTTCACAGGGCACAAACCCCTCACTGATCCTCCTGCAGGTGGTGAATCTTTCAGAGGGGGCTTCAGGCAAAGTGGGGTTAAGTGTCTTGCCCAAGGACACAACAACAGTGGGAGTCAGAAAGTAGGTCTTATGGTGGACTCGAACCCACAACCTTCAGGCCCAAATGCTTTACCAACTGAGCCACTGTCGCCAATATTGACACATCTTCATTGACAGATAGGTAATCTTCTTTCAGAGCCTGCTGAAATGACACATGACATTTCTATGTACAGGGGACATTTAATGCTATGATTCAATACAACATGTTTTTAAATTATTTGATGCGGAAAAAAAATCTGCTCCAGCCATTAATTTGACCCAAAGTACAACATTATCGGTGCATTTATCTTTCATTTATGAAAGATTGATTGTTAAAAAATCTATCGGTTTGTGACTATTACAATAGTATAAACATATCACGGTGGCGCAGTGGTTAGCTCTTGTGCTCCGTGGCTAGAAGGTCCTGGGTTCAATTCCAGAAAGGATGTTACCTCTTACAGAAAAGATGCACAATAGTTTGAATTAGTGTGTGTTTGTGAGTGTGACTCTCGGACAATGGATGGAAATTAGCCCACGGCCAGTTAGTATTACCACCAAAGTACTGACAAAAAAAATCAAATCAATATTACTTCATAAAACAAATTTTTGTATCTAAGAATATCAATATTATCTAAACAAAGGTCGCTCACCCATCATCTGTACTTCATGTAGCAGTTTCTATTTTTATTTTTCACTGATTCCTTTTTTTTGAATAATCCCCGTGCGACTGAGAGTTTAGACAAATATCATCTAAAATCACTTAACTAAATAACTCCATCCACCACACTCTCCTTTACGGGAAAGTGCTGGAGAGTGAACAGCATGCACACTGCTCGGAGATGACAGGTGTCCATTTGAATGTGCGCGAGAGGAGGAGAGGAGCCGACGTGGGAGTGTTGTGTATTGCTCAGAGGCAAAAAAGAAGGGAAGAAAGACGCACGTAAGAGGCCAAGTAAATAGCAGACCAAAGTGCATTATGTAAGTGTTGTGAGGTCTAACCGTGTGTGTGTGTGTGTGTGTTTTGCGTTCGCCATACAGATTAATCCTGGCTTTATCCTCAGTGAATGGGACAGTGGAGCTTTGCAGTGATTATCCTGCAGGCCTCACATGATTGCTTAGAATTCCATACACATCCATCTAAAATGTATCTTATTGTTTTGTCCCAGTATTTAAATGTCACAGACGTTTGTCAGTCTTTCATGATTCGTTCATCATACCTTGTTCTTAGGCATCGGATTTGCTCAACTCACTTGCATCCTGCGCCTTTGCAACCCCCACCTCTTCTGAATTATATAACGCAGTAATGTCAGAATAGTAATCTGCTCCATCATCTCTTCTCAGATGGGATGTGAAAACAAAAATGGACGACTACCAGGAACTAATTGTTTTCGCTTGAATTGCACTGAAAATGTGTCAAAATCCAAGTGGAGAGTCCTGATTGGTGCGTGCCAGGTGGCCAGAGGTGTGAATGTGGTTTTTTTCTGATAGTTATCTGTTACCACAAGGCTGTTTCTCCGGATAATTTTAATATCAGGTCAAGTGAAAGCTAATGATACTTCAATATTTGCTTCTATTGTTATTGTATTACTTGTTTTACTTTTGTGTATTACATTTTTCTTGTTTTTTTCCACAACAGATATCTCTCCACATGGTTGTCCTGTCTCTCTGTAGGGAATGTTTTAATTCTGTTTGGCCATATTGTCGCAGCGGGCAGTGTGGTGAGCCAAAAGCAGTACGGTGTGAACAGTAGAGTTTCACAAAGACCTATTGAGACCAAAATGTACACAAGGATTTCAAAGTGTTTTACTTATCATGAAAATCACATCTTACAACTACAAACATGGGCTGTCAGTCTTCAGTCGTTGGGTTGATTGATAGGCCAATAGTGTCTTATTTTACTGAAATTACAAGCAAAAAAATTGACAAAAAATCAGGAGGAATGGAGCAAATTTGCTGAGGATTTTGATATTTTTCCTTTTCGATAATCATAATTGAATAGTTTCATTAATCTTTTTATTAGTAGCTTAACATTTAAGTGACCAAACAAGTTGTTTTTGCATGAAAGTCTAGCGAGTTGGTTCATATGACACTCACATGTCACTGAGCGAGGCCATGGAGAGAGTTGTACCCGAGCAGAGCTGCTTTAAAGTCTATTCTCTAAGCCACAGGAAGCCGCCAGTGCACCAGACCCGAGAACTGGACTCATGTGATCTAATGTACTTCCTGGTTCTCGCCAGGACTGGAGCTGGAGTGCTTTGAATATACTGTAGCTGTTTTACAACTGGTTTGCAGAGCCCAGTGAGCAGGTGTTACAGTATAGTCTAACCTGCTGGAGACAAATACATAGAATAAGCCATCATTCTTAAGATAAATAATACAACATTATAGTGGAGTTTTAAGGTACACCATTCAAAATTATGTGAAGTCTTTTTTTCTATTCTGACAGGTTTGGAAGCAAACATATACCAACGTAAAAAATCTAAACTTCATAAATATTTGAACGTTGAATAGGGATATGTATGATGAAATTGAATTGCTTATATATTCAAACAGAAAACCTGTCTTTGACGGTAAAAATATGACATAAACAGAATATGATTTACAGTAGACCGATTGGTGCCAGAAACTCCCTGCTTGGTTGTCCTGGTTACGAGTCATTGTTGTCTAGTATCAGTCCTAGGTGAGAAGAACAATAGGTCTGTGATAGAAAGGACAGTTCAAGAGATAACTCATACCTCTAAGGGCCGGGATCAAAGCTTGACCCATTTTAAATTTATTTTTCAGATTTGAGAATTCTGTCTGTATGTGACCAGATTAATAAATGTGAAACTGAAACTGTACTACTTCCTGATATCATAATATAATTATTCTCATGAATAATGATTTTCCGTTGGTTGTATAATTATGGTTATATTGTCAAGTGCAGACAGCTGTGCTGTGAATTTAGTGCGCGGGCAGCCATGCGAAAGGCAGCGCTGTCTGAATGTTTTAGCCCTCAAGCTCCCATCAGGCTTTGTAGGTTGGCTGCATCTCAAGCCTCATGCGTTAAATGCATGTAGGTCAGTGTAGAGCTACTGTACTGCATGACTGCATGTACCTGCAAAATGTGCACAACACTGTGCATGGCTCTCACATTTCTCAGCTCAAAATGAAATGTTTGGTAAATTAGGGTATTTTGAAACTGACTAATTTATTCTGCAAGTTTCACAATTGCAGGATTTTTTGCTCAGACGTTAGTGTATTCAAGTCTGATATGCCGTATCAGTTACAAATAATTTATATTTCTGTGCAGGAAAAAAATGTGTTCCTAAATCCCAAGCAGTACAAAATGTCTATCGCTGCAGATGACCTGAAACCTGATACCTGTATACAGGGACATATGAAGCATCAGCATTTTCCTGACAGTGGTTATTATGTGTGACAGCTTCTGTGCATTTCCCTCCCTCCGCTGCAACAGCGTGACCCAGCAATAATGATAGACCTACTGCATGTTGTTTTTAAAGTCCTGTATAATTATACTAGTGTAGTTTGCGCCCACACTGAAAGAATTGTCCCATGTGTGCATTCAATGTTATTTATTCTTCTTTGGCAGATATTTTCAATGTATGATTTAATTCATGTGAAGTTTCCTCTGCCTGTGGAAGTGTTGACTCTAGTATTATAATTAACTATAGACAGATATAAAATGATTAATAGGATCATTAATCAGGAAAAAGGAGTTTTTAATTTGCTATTTTTTTCTGGTTTTGGCAACAATTTGCTCTCTGGTGCAAAATTTGTAGAGCGTTATAGATGTTTTATATGTTCGATCACTACTTTTAAACAAGC
>JAPMNZ010959714.1:0-21848 GCA_029875035.1 Pomatoschistus microps | reverse complement strand
AAAAAAAAAAAAAACATGTAATAGTTTAGACATAAGACATTACAATGATCAAAACAAAAGAAACCATATACATATTTGTGTGGGTAAAGAATTAAAAGTAAAAAAGACCGACAAAAAACAAAACAAAATATAAATCCCCAAAACATTATTTACAAAAGGTGTCAATTGAAATAAAAAAAGTCAGCAAAAAGGCTCAAGACGAATCTTGAAGTTATTTTCCTGATGTCTTAGAGCGATACCATATCGAAGGAGCATCTCGATGTACGGAGGCCAGAATGTTGCATCTATGTCCACATATGGGTCATGTGGTGTCGTCAGCACTTTGTTCATGAGAAGCTGAAGACAGAAATAAACATTGAGTGATTTTAGTAGTATCTATGTTTGTACGTGTGGACTGTTGCACGTGGGCTATATCCAAACTAACTAGGGAGTAGAACTAATGTGTGTTTAGGCTGTTACCTCAAGTATGTCATTGAGTGAAATGAACTCCACTTCCTGTGTGGGGTTCTGGAAAAAGAAAAAACAAATCTTTATTGGACTGAAAATGAAGAGTCGAAAACTATGTTCAACAACCTTCTTTTTCTTGTTCTCGAGCTGAGGAGGAGGAATGTGTTTCTCCAGAATGTCTCCCAGTGAGTCCATTAACCTTTCCTGATATAACTTCATCTTCTGAATGTTTTCTTTGAGGGTACTAAACCAAGAAAATATGGTTTGAAGAAAAAAACTTCAGCACGCGAACAACTTTTGTCCATTTTTTATATCCTCACCTGTGCATAGATAATGTCACTTTTTGCATTTTAAGTCGCTCAACACGGTCACTGGCCGCTTCCAACATTTGTTTCTTCTCCTCAAGCCACTTCTCCTCTCTGTAAATTCAAAGTATTATAATATAGATGCATTTCCTGGGAATCTGCAATGCACTTACAGCTCCTTTGTTTCTTTTAATTTGTCCCTCTTTGCTTCATAACAAAGAACAATCATCTGAAGTTGAGAACAAAGCTTCAGCATCTGCAGAAGAAAAATGTACAACGTGAATAATAATAATAATAATGCATCGGTTTTATATAGCGCTTTTTTGGACACTCATTATTCATTCACTCCGTACACAGTGGTGATAAACTACGACTGTGTGCCACAGCTGCCCTGGGGGCACACTGACAGAAGCGAGGCAACCAGTATGTGCCATAGGCCCCTCCGACCACCACCAACCGTTCACACACACACACACCAGACTCATTCTAGGCCTAACCCAATGGGGGTGAAGTGTTTTGCCTGAGGACACAACGGCATCAGGTGTTCCCTGAGGTTAAGTGTCTTAACAGCAGACATCAGTGGAAGTCGGTGGAGAAGGTCCCATGGTGGGCTCAAACCCACGACCTTCAGGCTCAAAGGCCAATGCTCTACCAACTGAGCTACTGTCACAGGAATATGTTCTCGTGATACACATCTGATCATTAATTTACATACCTCTTCTTTTCCAGTCTGAAGAAGAATCTCAGAATTATCAGAAAGAACTATGAAATACAAAATAGATTCATTACATTACAAGATAAAACACAAAAAGGTTATAGTTCATAATCATTTGTTGCTGTAATACTGACAACAACTAACATGTTTTGTGTGGATAGACAGACTTACGATTTGGCTCTATTGTGGCCCACTGCTTGAGCTCAGCTTCCGTTGCCATCAGCCTATTTACAGCCTAATCATGAGACAAAAATTAAAAACTCAACAGCAACAAAATTTGGAGAAAGAGTTAATCAGAACTCAAAAAGGTTTCACACACCGGAGAATTCTCAGCACAATTTGGTTCACTCAATATAATTTCATTTTGGAGCTGTAAGAGACATAAGGTAAATATTAACAGATCGTATATGGCAACATTGTTAAGATTTATCAAGCAGATTATCCTATTAGAAAGATGAATAAATGTCATTTGGGTTTCCAGTTTGCTTCAGTGAAAATCATCTCAACCTAAACCTCAACACTTACAGCATGTATGAATAGAGCCAGAAAAGCACAGACTTACATGTGTGTGTGTTTGTGGCAAAAAACACTGGCAGAATTAGGTTTGGATGTAGTAGTAATAACTGTATACCAGTAAAGGGTAATTTTATCAATCCAGGTGCTAAACTGCGTGTGCAAAAGTAAAATGGCGTGTGCAATTTTAGAGGTTTACTTCTGTCTGTATCTGCATCATAAAATAATGCAATAAAGGGTGCTAATCACCTTTGCACAATGACAAATATACCCCTAAAGGAAGAAATAACCGTTTTTGTTTTGTTTTTTTGGCATTCCATTTATACAGAATGAGAAAATACTATGTACATATGACTGGAAGAAGCAAAGTATTCTGAAGGGGGAGCCTCGTTAGCAGGGTGAGGGTTAGTGTGGGGTCTGTGTGGTTGTTGGAGCATTCAGGAGATTAATATTTCTCCCCAATCTACACGTGTGGAGTATGCAACAAACATTTCAGTCTCAAACGTGCAGTAATGTTGATTGAAACCCTGAGAAACCAACGATCATGGCATTACAGTTTTATACATAGTTAGTTTTCGTTTTCTTTCGTCATACGTTAATGCTGTATAATATTGGAACTATTTAACAATTAAGATGTTGGCATGATTTGTACAATGCTCAACAACGGTTAGGGATTTAATTTCGTTTTATGTACTAAATAAAAATATAATCAACTCAAAATATGTCCATGACTTTTGAAGAAGTCTCGAGCGTTCGTGCATCTCGTTGAGTCTCTCAGGCCATTATCTAGAGAGGTTACTGTTGTTGTTTAGACTACCTTTTCCAGCTGAGCAAACTGTTCTTCGCACTGGTTCAACAACTCTCCATGAGCGGTTTCTGACAGCACTGTACCCGGGGAAGAACACACCATCTCCGCCTAAACAGAGAAAAGGGCATTTTGCATGTTCTCTACGTCACATTAGCCGCTTGTTGTACGGCAGCAAAACACAAAAGATGTATAACTGTGTTCTCATTTCTCCAATAACATATATTACACACGAATAGTTTAAAAGCTCACCATATTTGAGATCGTTTTCGGGGAACAAGAGGAAAACAAACACACGGCGCTAATTTTCAAAATACCGCCAACATTGATGACGTATGAAAAGCGACAGCGGCGCAGTGCTGCCCTCTACTGGTGGCAGAGAGCAACTACATGTTTTAAGTCTGCTGTTTCCTGATCTGTGCCTCTGATCTATTATCTCGCTTCGTTTGAGGAATATTGCAACATTTATTGCATAAGACACGTCACTGTATGCTGTGCAATGTGTTTGTGATGCATGGTTTGTCTAAAATGAAGTTCATATGTAAAAAATTAGACATTGACGCTGAAAACAGAAACCTTAGAATACCGGCAGGTGTCTCTGTTGTGGTAAGAAAAAAGAAAAAATCCGAAGCGATTGTTAGGTTAAATTGCTTGGCCAGTTTTTCCCCATGTCCATCAAATAATAATAATATAAGCAAAAACAAGAAATGTTTAATTACATTATTATAAGGAGGTATTTGATATTGTCTACAACGTATTTAGGTCTATTTATTTAGTTTCCATATAAAAACATAAATGAGTGCTGTATACACTGACCCAAATTTAAGGGGTTGAATCAAATTTAGTTCTAAATGCATGATATTTAACCGCTCCCTTCCACTGGACAGATATGTGAGTAAAATGAAGTCTTGGATTAACAGAGAACAATATGAACGCTGGCTCTGTGCCTTCAGTGTCACGCAGTTCCTCAAATCATCACAGAGCCTATAGATTATTTGAATGATCAACTTGAATTGAATTAATATGCAAATTCACGAACAAACGGTGCCATTCGAGCCTTCAGCACAGCCTAATTAATCAACAGTTAAAGGAAATTAATACATACATCAATTCTGTCAGGAACATGCTTAGTTCAATCGCCCGTAAAATTGAAGTTTGAAGTATTAACTGGCTCCACAGGAAGGCTATGATTAAACTCCACAATTCCCTCTATTTAGATCTACAGTGTGATTTGCCTCTAAGCAATTTTCTGAATAAAATTATTATCATTATTCTCGTCATTAATATTATTGTTAATTTCCTCACTATGGAAAGAATAAAGGAATGTCTTGTTTTATCATCATAATTATTTGGTTATTTCTGTGATAGGATTATATTGTGTGTTCTATAGACTTTATTTTGTATACAACAACAAATGCAGGCACGTGGGAGTGATGGAGGTAAAAAGGTAAAAGGGGAGGGGCCTTTTCTGCAAGCTGTACCAATTGTTTCAGTAGGGACTCATGCATCAAACTTCAATTTTCCGGACGATTGGGGTAGTGATTTTTTCCCATCTTGGAGTGAAATAGTGAAATACACTTAAGACCTTCAGATTAATTACCACCAAGTGGTCCCTCAGACTGCGGGATTATGAGGGCCTCATAAAGTGGCCACTGGATCCATATGCGGCATCATGGACCAGCGACAGTGATGTGATCCAGGGCCAAAGTCACATTACACATGGTTTTAGACCATGGGTCTTTAACCCTTTAAAGGTGTCCTCAAACAATTGGTAGATCACTTTTATATAAGCAGCATGCTTGCAACAGAAATATTCCTCTTTGAGGCATCTCAACCATTTGGTAAAGATGAAAACAAAAAATAGGGTTTTTTAAACCCCTATTTTTTGTATTTATTTATTTATTTAGTTTAAAAAAACGTATTTGTGTTATTGGTGCTTCTATTAAATCCAGGAACGATAAAAGACACATTGCTCTCTTCAATGAGTGAACATTAAAGGGTTAAGCCTGTCTGAGTGTAACAATGCTTATTTCAAGATTGATAATTCATTGTAGACGAGACATTTTATTTTATTTTTCTACTTTAATTCAAAATACTGAATTAAACACTCACATATTGGTGCTGTACTTTCTTTCTGAACAGATTACACTTGTGTAACTTTGTTTGAATGGGCTAATATGTGAATTTGGATCTGTGCCCAAAGAACTTTGATTTTTGTCAAACTCCTGAAAAAGCACATAATAAAACAAGTCAGAAGCAGACAGGCCACTTATCATTTCTTGGAACAAAGAGCGTTAAACGCCTTTGAGCTCCTTGGCCATGTTTTCAGCTTCATTAAACTCCTCAAAGACAAAAGATATAAAGACGCAGAGGAGAAGAAAACAAACAAAGGGGCTTCTAACCAGGCTTTGGCAAAATGTCACCGTCCAAACTCTTTATGGCTCCCTACTTAACATTAAAAACGCTTGCAACAAAATCCATTTCTTGTTTGGAAGCCTTTCTTGGACAGAAGTCAAACATATTATTCTAACTAAAAAGCTTCGCACAAAAAGGAGGCAGTTTCATTGTAATTCATTGACTTGTTCAAAACGCCAGCAAAGAAAGGGGCTAGACATTAATAGCCGCAGATGCCCTCTGAGGGGAGAGTCTATGTAGGCATTATGGCCTTTGTTCGCACTCACTTAAACAGTTTAAAAGGAGGGTTAACTCAATCCATCAAATTGTCTGAAATTGTGAAGAAATTTCAAAAACCATATGGCCTCCAAACGTTTGCGTCCTTTTTGTGCGGTGGGACACACTTGTCTCAGTATTGCTGCCTGCGGGGGAGCGGCCCTGGTCCTTTGTGGCGCGTCCCATCAGGGAACGCTGCTCATTTGTCCCCACTTTTCATGCTTTACGCTCAAAATTACGGCCCAGTCCCACAGAACAAAAAAGCTCTATAAAGGCAGGGAGAAACTGGCCCAAAACTTTGTGTTTTTTGTGCCATCCTTCTCCTTTTCCCCGGGACCAGATTTGTGTTTCTCACATAAATTTTTACCACGAATGGGAAACACGTCTGAGGGTCAATAAGGCACGACACGCATGTTGGGCGTGAAAGAGCGTGTGAGATTCCAGGCAACTAAATGTCCAGAGCATCTCTGTATAAGAGGACACAAAGGCAGCACATTCATATACGGAGCGCCTTTATCTGCAGCCGCACCGCTCGGCACAGAGCGCATGCTGCAGCTTTGACAATTCAAAAATACATTCAAGGAAACATCATAAAGAAATATTGAGAAAATCCATTTTATTCCCATATGTAGCCTATTTACATTACAGTCTGTGCATTGGTTTTCAAATAATGTCCTGATTTCGGAAAGGCACTTACAGGTGTACAAAACAAATACAAATCGATCTACTAAACTAAAGGGGTAAATAATAATAATAATAATAATATAAGGGGAAAAATATAATTGTTTCCAGCGATTTCTCTCGTTTTGAAAAAATAACAACGTACAATCTTAATAAAATAATGACAACCTAAATGAAAATGGTCAATTTCCTTTCGCTCATGGGTTTCTATTGGAGACAGAGATGAGCAGAAGAAATAGCAAGTTCAAGCCAAGACTGAACCAAAGCTTAAATTAATGAAATAAATATATAGGAGCACAAAGCAAATCATGCATTCACATGCCAACAAAACAAACGGAGCACTAAAGGCGGCGTGAGGGGTGTGAGCTGTGCGTGAGGGGCACATCAAGTAGAAAAATAAAAAATAAGGATATTGCTTTGATAGGCTAACGGATATTGTGAAAGACCACTGCATATTTCTCTGTTCATGCGTCACTATGAATAAGTCTATGTGACAATAAAAGTCAATACATTTTGGTACACGTCGGAGATATGGTAGAATATAAGCAGTAAGATACAAGTCGGCAGGATGAGTTCACACCGTCTCTGTGTCCAGCGCGCATCAGTCATCCACATCAATCTCTACGTCCTCGTCCTCTGAGCACTCTTTACTTGTTGTGTGGTCTGAGAAGGGCGACAGCGGCGACGTCCGCAGTTTCTGTGCCAGCTCGAGCTCATGCTGGACGCGCGTCGGGGAGTCCATGCGCGGGTGGCCTAACGTGCCGTTAGCACATTTTTCTAAGTCCGCCAGCTTTGCCAGTTTGTCCAAAGGAACCTGGCCCACGGCTTTAGCAGACTCCACGTCGGCCTTCATCTCCTCCAGGTCTCTCTTTAGCTTCGCCCGGCGGTTCTGAAACCACGTGATCACCTGCGCGTTCGTCAGGCCGAGCTGCTGCGCGATCTGGTCCCGATCCGCCGGGGACAGATACTTCTGATACAAAAACCTCTTCTCGAGCTCATAGATCTGATGGTTGGTGAACGCAGTCCGGGATTTCCTTCGCTTCTTTGGAGTTGATCTCTGTCCAAATAAAGTCATCCCGTCCCGACCTGAAAACGAGAGTTTGGAGCTGGATGAGAAACAGGTGCAGACGCAGGAGTGTGTGTGCGTAAAAGTATCATTTTGAGATAATTAAAGAAATAACACATATAAAAGGCCTCTAAGAAAATTCCTTCAAATTAAAACCTAAACATCAATTAAACAGAAATATAGCATAGCATAGCCTTCTTTGATCATGACTTTACTGTTCAATCCAAATGAAAATGGAAAGGATAATCTAAAGTTGACCAACACCTGTCATAATAATCAACAAATTGCATTTAAAGATAAGGCGTTTACCTTCAGCGGCCTGCAGCACGCTGACCTCCAGTCCTTTGAATGTCTTGCTGGCCAGCTCCTCCAGTGCGCACAGGGGGGAGGTCTGGGTGAGGAGTGCGCGGCTGGACAGGGGGAGGCCGGAGGAGCGGTGCTTCTCGGAGCTGGAGATGAGGTGCGCGGTGCCGCAGATCGCGTAGCTGCGTTTCACGGAGGGTTTGTTGAGGATATCCTCGATGCTGAACGGAGTCAGCGGCTTGTTGGAGTTGGCGGGAGGCGGCAAGTGGTCCAGCGGACTGCGCCTCCTGTTCTCCCCCGCATCACATTTAGCCACTTCTTTGGATGTCATCATTGGATGTGGAGGATTTGTTACAATCGAAGAATTCCGGAAAATAAAGTTTAAAAAAGACGCCACTTGGACGCAAAGTCACATAACAGTTGAAACGTGAAATCAAATGAGAGAAATATATGTTATTCCAAAGTGGGATAAGCGCAATGATGAGGGTCCCAGGGAGCAGCCAGTCCGGACCGGAGCCTCCCTGAAAATGGCGAGGTCCACACAGTTGACGATTACTAACAAGTTCTCATTGATTGGGAGCTAATCAATTATCTCCAGTGGCACTTTTCGCCCTCTTCCCTTTCACTCTTTGACTATGTTGCAGTCCAGTGCGGGGCTTTTTGCGACTGGGGGTGTCCCATTAATTAGGACGCATGGCTGGAAGGAGGAGGAGCCCCGCAGAATTATAATGCTTTGTGCTCTTATCATCTCTCCTCTAATTTAGTCGTGTGGTGAGATACCAGACTAGGCTCAATGATGGCGGAGAGAGACAGAGCTCGCAGATCCGGCGTCTGCAGCACCATAACCGCGGCGGATGAAGCGGACGCACAGAGGTTATTTCAATAGTCTCGCGGATGTTGTAGTCCAAAGTGCGGATGAAACATGTTTGTGGTGAAGAAGGTGCTGCTGTACATCAGGTCTGATGATGCCTCCTCTTGGGCAAGAGGAGCAGATCCGCGCATCCCTTTCAGCGACGCCAGAGCCGGGCCATTACTCAGGCGAAAGCCACGATGCTTTTATCAATTTCATCTGCGCGCACTTCGGTACTTTGCCATGCGCGCTCCAGGTTTGACACGATGCCATCATTTTAGTGCTTCTCTGAAAGATCACATCGATGTAATTTCGCAGAGAAAGCAGAATAGAAAACCCAATTAAAACAATGTCAGAGAGGCTCAACATAACGGGATATTGTGCTATTTTTCCTGAGCGACATTTTTGTTCAAAAAAAGGAAGCAGCTCTTTATGTCACGTAATAACGTTAATGACGCTGGAATTACGTACAGGCACGCACGTTTTTCACTCACAACAGTGTTTAATAATATTCTGGCTTGTCTCTGAATGTGTACAGACAATGTTAGGCCTATAACATTGACTTAAAAACCTCACGCTCTCACGGTCTTATAGATCAAAAATACTATTATCAATATTATACTCTGATTATCACGATCATTATTTGTTATATTAATAAATAACAATATCATTATTATATTGCAATTTTTATTAATAGCAATAATATTCACGAGAATAATAATATGCAATAATAGCAATTGTAATACTATTATATAAAACTGAATGCATTTACAAATATTTTCTAAAGGCCTATAACTTTATATTCATTAGATTATTGTAAAGTGACACAAAAACGTCACACAGTCTGACTCCTCGGTCATTTCCACCTCCTGAAGTTTTGCTGCTTCACGTCATTGAGTTTTAAACCTGAAACAATCTCCTCCACAGTTATTAAAAAGTTGGTTGCAGATATTCGGGGTCATTTGTGCAGCCTGAGGGAGAAAGCACTCAAGACTCTGTAGTGCACCGTATATCTGCCGCTGGCGGGGGGTCAGCTCTGATTTCACAAGTAATTGTGCATTTAATAGTTGGCTCCACCACACCTTTGAACCTATTCTCTCCTTTCTCCACTCACACTTTCTATTCAGCCACAAACTTGAAAAGCAATAGTCATTTATTTTATAAATGGCCAAGAACTTCAACTCTTGTAATGAAGAATTGTATATTATTTATTATCAATAATAATATAAATATAAAGATAATTTATAAATGTAACATATATTATCATTAATAGATAATTGTATACATGCATGTTTATATTAATACATCTTTTTGATTAATACATTTGTTGTTTTTGATAGATAAGGTGTTTGAATGCATTGAGATTCTTAAGCACATACATTTTGACAATTGACAAAACAAAAAAACCTCAATGTGTTGCAATTCATTGATTTATTTTTACACTGAAAATATCTGAACTTGCATATAGATAAATACATAGATACCAATTATTATTAGTTAATTCTGATCCGTTCAGATCCAGGCCTAATTGTTTGAGTTCAGCTGTAAGTGAAGTCCTGACATTTATTATGTTGTATTCATGATATAGTAGGTCACAAACTCCATAGCTGTAATCTGCTCATCAACAACACCCAGAATGTATCTAAGGGTAATAAGAGACACTTTCTCTTCAACCAGGTGTTGATTTAGGCCCGTGACGTGGTTCCTCCTACAGTATATATACGACTCAGACAGCTGCAGGGAAAGCTATCTTCTCATTGTATCCATTTTGCAGGTACCCGAATGTGAGTGTGTGGACGGGCGTCATGTCCCCCTTGTCCCAAAGGCCTTTTATCCCACACAAAACCAGATATAGATATATAAGAGACAGAGCTATAGCCTGCAAGTGGCTTTGCTTTACTGTATAAATCACACGTCATTACCAAGGGTCAGCGGCCGAGGGACACCATTGGAGGCTTCCATCAGCAGGGCCATTCTGGTTGGACAAGAGAGGATTTATCTGGTGCTGGGATCTCTGAAGAGAGGGGCGGCCATATTTTATGTGACTAGAGATGTAATAACAGGCCCCTGACAAATCCCTGACGGTCTGGCTTCCCCGGCTCATGAGGTCCTCCTGGAACCTAAGCTGCACCATTATCGCTGAGCAGCACTGCAGACTGTTTATATGCCACACTAATACTGTATATGTAAGCTTCAGATGGGAGCATGTTTAATGGAAATGATGAGCATTCTACAAGCATGAAGAGGAACAAAAACAGTTTAATCAAAACATATAAGATACTGGTCACTGCCAACAGAAACCAACGTTATTTCTTGTTAGAGCAATATCATATTTGCTTGTGTTTAGAGAGAGAGAGACTTTTTTATTTTATAGCCCTATATCACAACTGTATCTCGGGGGACTTAACAACACCGTTGAATTCGCCAACACAGAGCAGATAATTAAACATTTCAAACACAAGAAATACAATAATTAGGAAAAAAACACATAGAGCCATTGGTCCAAAAGGGGCAGATGACAAATGTCCACAAATGTTGTTGAATGTTGAGGGCCTTTTAAACTATTCTGGTTCAAAGCAAAAGGAATGAGTTGTACTTGTGAACAGATGCATTTCATCCATTTGAAACCCATTACACTGTTTCCAATGCTTATGTACTGGATCCATAGACATTTGTAACATAACAAGAAAAAACGGGAATAAACATGAAAGTAACATAAAAACTGATCTGAACACAGACCATAAAATCTTTGACCAAAACAGGTGCGATGTCGACACAGAAACACAAGACGGTACCACACGCTGGGCGGCTAATGCACTGTTCCTCTCCTTTAAGAAACCTTTTCATGGGTCTATGGCTGGACTAATGCAATATACCGTCTGCTATCTGGAAACTCATAGACAATATAAAGAACCACTCACTCAAGAAATAGTTTGACATAGGTGTTTTAATGCTAAGTGCGCTACATAACACACAGTCAGGGCTATATTCAGTGGCTCACATTGCTTGGCAGCCATGACACACTGGCTACACGCCCCTAATCATAGCACTGTGGTTTGGGGCCTGTTCAGTTGCTGGCGCGAGCATTTGTAACAGACCTAAAGTAGATTGAAACTGAATGCACATCTACTGTATGGGCAAAAATGCTGTTGAAGATGTAACTTTGTATAAAACACCAAAATAAGTGATACATTTAAACAAAATGCATTTTGGACAGATGTAGTTTTGGAAGACATTAGGTCTAACTCAGTCAATTGTATGGTCAATAAGGATTGTAATCCAGCCTAGGTTTGACAAATTAGGGTTGTCTTAAAAAAAAATCAATACAAAAATGTCAAAAACAGATTTAAACTCATTTTGAGAAAGTTCTGAAATGAACAGGACACAAATGTCACATTTCTTGAATAGTTTGGATACATTTTAACTTGAAAACCATTGTTGCCCTATATAAAGTATTCATATAGTTTGAGTAAAAAATAACAAGTTTAATTAAATGTGATTTTTTTTTTGAAAGGTTATTTGAAGCATTATGACACCACTACAAATTCGTTTTCAGAATTCTAAAATGAATCTGTCTCTGGGCCCAGTTTCCTTTCCTGGATAAAATATGATGAAGGCCATGATGTATTTAGGGTTTTTACTTTTCATACGTCATAATGTAATCTGAAATGTGGCAAAGTCGCCTCAAAACACAGGTACAAATCACCAGAATTGAAAGCTAAGACTGAAAAAAATGTAACATAATAAACAAAATTTAGATAATAAATGAAGAGGCTTCCTGACATGGTGCAGGGCCGCCTCTCACTGTGGTCCATTTGAACGCTCCTCTTCTTCATCTGACCATAAAGCATAGTAAGCAGTGATGCTGAAGAATTGTGTTATTCGGGATGGCCAGGATGGAGAGGATTATTCACTGCCTTTGGGCAATAAAAACTGCTCGAGGAGAACCAGTGAGAGTTATGACAGCAATCCTTTAGTTTTCATTTGTGAAGGCTGGCTTTTTATGTCATGCAAAGACGTACAGGGAAGGATGGAGGGACCTTGAGCTGCAAAACAGGCCCAAGTCTCATTTGTCATATGCAGAAGTGTAAATAGCATTTGCATTCATGTTGCTTACTTCATCAGATTATAAACTCTAACAGCACTTTTATTATCTACAGTTTCAATATCTATCACTGGGGATTCATCTGCAGAAATTGGATCAGTCACATGGAGGCGGAGAATTAAAGGCACAGAGGGACGTAAAGGGCTTTCTGAAAAACAAGAAAAAGGCGAGTCTAATTACACAGGAAAAATTGTGACAACCTTAGTCAAGGGATCTTAAAAAGGAATTGATCGATGGGTGTTTCATGGACGATGAGGACGATATATATTATTTAGTAACAAAAGCAACGCATGAGCGATGAACAGATGAGTTTAGGGTTGATAGGTTGCGAAAATGTGGACTATTTCCCCACATTTTCTGATTTGAAATGGGAGATTACCCACGACCTTATTTCACAGCAAACAGACAATAACGATGTGTGTAGTCACTGTTGCACAATGTGGTTTTTGCACAAAGTTGATACTAAAACATGACAATATCATCCCAACAGATTGGTCAACAATGAATGTCTCTTTGCTCTCTGCTTATTAATGCCATTCATTTATTTTCAGCATAATAAAATGCATTATATATTTTTGCACAGACAGCGCATACTTTACATTAAAATGTATATTATCTGTATATTTAAGCCAAACATTGTGGCTGTTCCTGGGTCAGTTTTTTCGCAACAAAACATTGTGTTTAGGAGATACACTTCACTCTTGTCTCCCTCATTCTAATGTTGATAATCAAGATTGTGATCTTTCTATTTTTAACACAGCTAACTGTCCACACGACTTTCCTTTTTCAAATGAGACAAATCAATAAAAAACAATAACACAATATTAAAATTCGAATAGACAAGGCAGACCAATCAGTTGTTTCAATATGTTTGTATTCATTGGATTATTTGATCCAGGAATAAGGCTGTAAATGGGCAAGAAGGTGTTTTAATCTAATGTTTTAAAATGGGGTAAGATCACAAGGCCAGTCTAATTACATGAAGCAGGTTTTGGGCGTGCACGGGGAATGCCCAAAGGGGTGGTACCGATACGATCGCCTGGGAACAAACAGTGACAGGTCAGCTGTTGTCTCTGAGGAATGTCTTTTATTCATTTTATTCTTTTTCACAGCACTTTTTGTCAATTTATTTCCGTGTCCTTTTTCCCTCTCCATCATCTCTCTCTGAACACACACTCACATAAATGGCTTACTTTGAGAGATGGCCTCTGTCTTTCAATTAGCCCGCCATGGCCCTCTTACAAGGCTGGCGTCTGGCACCAGGGCCCAACAGATGCTGCGGCGGATTGGCCGTCCGTCTAAAGCTGCACACTGTATTGAATAGTCATTTGGGTGGAGCTGAGTATTCATGACAGAGGGAGGGCGGCACTACATCAGGTTAGCTCTATTCTCATGTGCTCTGTGGGGTTTTGACAGCATTTAAAAGGACAATCTGCTTAAGACATGACAAACATACTATTTCACTGTAAATAATTATCCACTATTGTTGGTGGTATAACATATGCTATTATTATTGTTATTATGTAGAATCAGATTAATCATGGAGTGGACAAATAGTAACACACCAGATCATGTTAAGTGAATAAAACAAGGTTGACATTTTGGAGGGGTTTTCTCTTCTTATATTTAGTTGTTGTTGGTAAAAAAAAATTCAACAATCCCTCACAAGCTGTTTTTTGGTATAATGGAATATGCTTTTTGAGACTTTTGAATGCTTCTCTCCAGGCGTCAGAAGAAGTCTTTAGGCCTCCTGGGGTGCAGCAGAGCAGAAGCAGCCCGTTGCATGTGTGTATGATTTGTCAGCTCTCAGTGGGTCCATCCACACAGCACCTGGCAACCTCACTCCAGGAATATGGAGTCTGCCATGACCATACCGCAACACACACACAACCATATGCCCCTATTGTCATTGCAATGAGCTGGGACAACATTGACTCCGGCCCCTTTTCAGCCTACACTCTCAATACAAACCCCATGCGGAGGGTGGAGGTCAGGAGGGACCCTCACACAGAGCCCTGCTCCCCCTCCTCCCACTGCTCAGGCCCCGTAGGCTGGACTGAGGAAATGTGAATTAGCTTCATCAATGCAGAGGTTAACATTGCGCAAAGATGAAGTTGACCTCTTGTTGTATTCTTGGTTTGATGTCTTTCTTAAGGCCAAATGCTTATGAATAAAAATGGCGAAGGGGAGAGGTTGACAAAGGGATTTGTCTGACTAATGCCAGGGGAGCAGCCCTCAGGGAGAGCCTGGTTAAGCCCAATCCCCCTGCAGTATTATCAATCATCCTGTGCCCCACACTGAGATCTTATTGTTTTTTCCATAATTGTGTCAGAATAGCTTCCATTTGTCTCTAATGAAAAGTGTCTGCATTCATCATGCTAATGTAGTGAAAACATAAATATTACACATGGAAACCTATGGAGCGGCCTGAGCCATGCATCATCTTAAGTGCAGGCAGCGTGTGCTGCTAACTTATGTTGAATCATGACGTGAAAAATGAATTGGTTCGGGCCGAGCAACATTAATAAATATGCAAATAAACATGTTGGTGTTCATACTACTATCATTTGCATAAGGTATATAGTCCCCTTATTGTTTACCTCCAAATATAAAAGACATTTCATGCAATTGTACATAACGTCTTTTTTATGGACCAACAAGCAGAATAATATGATAATTATATATATAAATATATCTGTAACTGCATTTACAGATATATATATATATATATAATTATCATATTTATCATATCAGATTTATCAATATAAAATATTATCATATTATATAAAGATAAATATATACATGATTTGAATAGTCTATAGATATATACATATTGATAACTAATGATATTAATAGTCAAAATCTATTGACAACATTTAGTTTTAAATATATACTATTCAAATTAACTAAATGCTATTAATTATAATATTGACTTCATGAATGATTGATAATACTAATGAAAGGAGTGGATGTACATCAGCAGGTCACTGCAGACACCTCAGAAGCTCTAACACAACATCATCTCAATTCTCTTACAGTCAAAGATTCAGCAGATTCAGCAGAAGTTTTAAAAGCCGTTTAAAGGCTTTTGAAGACGTGTTAACAGTAACAACCATCAGTGATAACATAAACATGTGAGATCCCGGGGCAACAGGGCCGGAGCGCCTCCTCAACCTTTAACCCTGAAATAATTGAAAAACATGTCGACGTTCACGCGATGAATGAGGCCAGAAACTCTCTCTGCACAAACCTCGTCACCTGTTTTATCCTGGATATCCTTTCACTGCTGATTTGTGATTAAGCCAAACACAGCAATATGGCTGATGAACACCACGGGACAGTTAGAAGGATGGACACAGATGACACTAAACAGGGCAGCTGTGGCTACAGTAGTAGATTATCACCGCCGTGTATGAAGTTAATAATAATGACATGAGAAGTGTCTGTGAGTGTCCAGAAAAGCACTCTATGAAACCGATGCATTATTATTATTATTATCATTATCATTAGCAAAGAAACATGAAAATAAAAGGCAATAATAATATGGTGAAACTAACTTTGAGTTGAACATTTGGAGGAAGAGGTGAGTTTTGAGCTGTTTTTTGGAGGCGTGAGTTTGGAGTTACTGAGTTGATATTGTTTTTCTGCTAATTTAAAAAAAATCATGTAGCAGAGCAATAGCAATTAAACAAAACTGGTGATGCTTTCCATACTACAATCTTTTATTAAAGCATTCTAAACCTCAATATTGAGGAAAAATATGAGAAATTAAAACTTGGATCTTCAGAGCAATGGCTTCTTAGCGTTAGAAGAACAAAGATAACTCAAACATGCCGTTATCGCCATGTCCATCTAGATGCTGCATAAAAGTCCTGCGCTCACATTATGTGCACCATGGGGCCCAGACTTGTCTGAGTGTTTATTAAAACTGTCTTGTTTCATAGCACGCTCTCACAGTAAGGACCATTCTCCAAATATATCACACTGTTATTGTGGGTAATTAAGGCCAAAAGTTAGTCTTTCTGGGCGCCTGTTGTGCATAAGCAAACAGGGCATTTTAATTGAAGTTAAAATATACACTTGCACTCCGTCTGAAACATTGAGTTAACCTGAAGTCTGAACGAGGAGAGTCCTAAGGAGACATTTATTACACAGTCCTTTAAAAATGAATGGTAATGAGACACAAGCTTCTCTTTAGAGCCAGAGAAGACTTGTCATTTCTAACTCTGCTGCCGGCCAAATTGTCCCACAAAACAAACCAGTGAAAGTGCAAAAACACTGAACTGCATTAAAGATTTAGGACGTGTGAAAGTCAAAATGCTCCTGTTTGGCCCTGTGTATACACGGAAGAGTTCAATAATGGCCAAATTGCTTTTTTAATCTCCATCTGTGATGATCGTGGAATTTGGTGCAAACTAATTAAAACTATAAAAAAGTTCTCTGGGGAAAGAAAATTGAGAATAGTCCTTTTTAAAAACACGGATTCAAAAGTGTCTAAACCTGGGCGCAATTAAGGCGTCGCAGTCTGATTTACCCAAACTGCTATAGTGGTCCGGATCGCAACCCGGCCAACTACGTTAGCAGAGGCCACCTTTACAACCTTTTGCTCTCTGCTGTTGAATAACTGTCATAAGGAGCGCAAAAATATGTAAATAGAGTACGCAGACAGCCTTGATTATTATTCATGGAACTGAATTTCTCCAGTGTGTGAGGTAATAAAGGATTGATTGACTGATTGATTGATGTTCAGATTATAGAATATTAAAATAGACATATATTTGGACATGTACGCACTTGTTTCAGCAGCTGCCACAAGAGATATCATCTTTTCACCTTCAGTTTGCTTAAGGAAACACATTTTCAGACAAAAAACCCAAAAATGTAATTAAAATGTTTAACCTCGAGAAATTGCGGAAAAAATATAAATAAAAAACGTGAACAATTGCAACAAATCAAACTCAAAATGACATTTCATCTGGAAGTACTGGAAGTTTCTGCATTCAACCATTCTGAACCTGTCATTGTAGGTCAGACAAGATCAATAATACTGAATGTGCAAAATAATGATCCACGGGAGTTATTATAAACATGTTTTTCTCTACAGCCTGTTTTTGATCAACTCACTTCAATTTAGTAAATGTCTACTATAATGGTGGCTCTTGTTGTATAGCCAAATACTAACTCCTTACATCCCATTTCCCAGCCATGTGGCACTTTTCCCTCTGCACCAGAGTGGCCTGAAGGCTGCCACTCATCCGGATCTGCTCCGGTTCCTGCCGTTTACACAGAGCTGCCTCGACTAATGCCCCTGTCCCACTCTGCTATGGCAGCTTTGTCCTGGACCAACCCAACCCTTATTTCACCATTTCTCCTCATCGCTCTCCTCTCCCATCCAATTAGCTCTCGCCTCTCCTTTTTATTAGCTGTAATTCACTTCCCTTTACCTCCCTGACTAGCTCTCTCCATCTTTTTCTTTTTCCTATAGGCCCTTTTGGGTGTGTGGCGTCGATCCGAGGAGGACACACTCCACTTAGATAAATATCCCCATCGCTGTGAGCGGAGCCAAGGAGATTTATTCATCCGCCGAGCTGGCAGAAAATTGACTTGTTTCATGGGGCCAGACTCGTGACGCATCGCCACAAGAGAGAGAGAGAGAGAGAGAGAGGCGAGAGGAGGAGGGGATCAAGGATGATAAAGAGAACAGGAAGGAGGCTAAGAAACACGGGTGAAGGGAGAGGAGAGAAGGATTTAGGGGAGTGTAGGGAGGGAGTAGGAGCCATAAAGAGAGATGAGAGAGCCATGTCCCTCCCTTGTAGCTGAGGATAAAGCCAGTGGGCTGGTGAAACACTGATGAGGGAAATGGTACAGTTGACATTTATATAAGAGGATATTGATGAAGCAGAGACAATAGCACAACTATCCACTCCTCCACTACTTCTCTTCTTCCCTCTTTAGCTTTGCACTTGTTTACTACTTTTCACTGGCCCTGTCTCCGCAGCTCTGTCCCCAGCCCTGACAAACGCCGGCAAAAGTCCACTACATCCTCATTGAGAGAGGCCTGCAACCTTGGGTGACTTAAGGCAAACAAGAGTCCATGCATCACGCTGATAACGTCTTATTTTATCACCACAACGCTACAGAAAAGATAAGCTTGTTCCTCAAATGGGGCCTGTGTTTTTCTCACATTTTGTTACGTTTTCATGAAATATAGAAATGTGTGGGATTCTGTTTGTACCAACCAAGTCCTGGTAAAAACGGTTGTGTATTGTATAAAAGCCTGCTGGTACAGTTTTATGGTGGGGTGAGAGTGAGAAGGCATCGTGACCATAAGGGAATGATGATAATGAATGAATACTTTATTTTGAGCCATGGCAGACAAGAACAAAGAACAACAACAAAACAGAACAGAAAAAAACCCTGTTAATCTGAAAATATGGAAAATAACCCAGAACTAAAACATTTTTAACTTTTTTTTTAGCCTGATAATCAATATACAAACTGGTTTAAAACTATAAATTGGGCAGAACATCTCGGGTAGTGAACAATGAAAAATTGCACACATTTCATTAAGGTCTATATATATTTATTTTTTTCTTCTTTCTGCTCATTTTCATTTGTGTGACAAGACTACAATTATTTGAGTTTTGTAATTTTTTATGTATTGTCATTTCCACAAATGAAATAAACAAATAAATCAAGATCAAACCCATGAATAGAGAGCAGGTTTGTGGGTTTTCAAAGGAACAACAGTATTTTCTATTTGCCAATTTCATACATTCAAAGTCTTTTTAAGACCGTGGTGATATAAAAGTACAGGATTGATTTATGTTTGTGGTGTTTGAACCCTTCCCTGTGTTGTGGCTGCACTCGTTAATTGTTATTGGTTGACTATGTTTGATAGAGTTGGTAGAATATTTGATCAGTAATTATAGAAGGAACTAGAAAAGCCCTCGCAGAGCACACCCCGGTATAAAAAATACCTGGATACAGATGGTAATCTGCATCACCTCCAAAATCTAATCTTTTTTTCCTTGTCCCATTTCTAAGATTTACTGTACTTTTTCTACAAAAAAGAAAAAGTAACCCTTTTTGAGCGATCTTGCGATGAAGAGCCCCAGGCACAGTTAATACCGAGTTAGCAACCAGAAAAGCTACGCACTGTCAGGTCCATCACACAATATTGAATTGTTTTTTTGTTTTTTTACATACACTACAGTTTGAAACTGAAATGAGATCAGGTAAAGCGATGATTGCCTTGAATTTTGTAAAATAACTGTATTCTGTTATAGACTGGATAACCAGCACTGTGATATTAAAGCCACATTATTAACAGGGTGAGCATGAACTTTCTGAAACCTCCTCTACTTCACTGTGTTTGAGGGAATAGCAGCTCAACAATTTACAAACAGAAATCATTTCACAAATAATTTCCACACAGAATAGTCTAGGTTGATATGTGCATTATTTCTAAAAAGAAATTTTTGGATAAATACCAATGTGAATCTAAAACAAATCAAAAACAAAAGTGCACCAATGAGGTGGTATTTCTGTTGAGATGGGGCCGGGCATCTCAACCCCTGAAGTGATGTGTAAAGATATCCAAAGGTACACAGTGAAGGTGTGCGGACTCAAGCTGCTGTCAGTGAGAGCTGCGGAGTGAGAAGGAACCGGAAGACTCTGGGTCAGTCTGCATTCTCAGAGAAGGCCTCACATCTGTGGAACTTTTTGCCTCTAGAGCTGAAGTCTCAGTCGGACATCAGACTTTTCTCCATAAAATTGAAAAAGTGGCTTAAGGAAAATCAGAAGTGTGAGTACTAAAACCATATGTAGTATGGAGAAATGGGGCAAATCATTTTTTTGTATTGACGTGGTGTTGTTTTATTCTCCCCTCTTTCTTCAACTTCTTTTAATCCTTTCTATCTCAAAAAGCGAGGACAGGGTTGCAAATTAGCCTTTGGCTAGAATCCCTATGTACCTGACATCGGTTACCTATGGGTGGCAATGTTTTGTTGTACTGTCCCTGTCAAATTACTAAATAAACAAAATAATAATAATATGAAAGTCCAAGGTGAAAATCTCAAAAGTGTGTACTGTACCGGCAAACTCTAAAAGGTACCCAGTCCTAGTCTCAGATGTTTCAGATTTTCTTTGTCTATTCTTGTTGCCCAATATTTCCCCACATCTTTGCTGGACTAAGGACAAAAGCAAGAGCATTTTTTAAAAGTCCTTTGTTTTTGTTACGCTTGAAGCTGTATGCAACTGCACAATGAATCGTCATACCGTGGTATGTTGGTCACAATTATCACATGAGGAAATCGCTGTCACTCCTTAATTCTACAGAAACCACACATGTAGTTGTGAGCACCACAGCACTGCAGCTCCGGCCTCTGTGGTGGAGCTCTGTGCAAACGCAGCAAACAGAGGTAAGGCTGATTTGTGCCTCCTCCCGGCTCGCGCTCGCTGGAGGTGCAGTCTGCAGAGGTGTGTGTTTGTGTTGTGGGGGCGATGGGGCGTGGAGGATTTCTGCTTGTATCAGCACCTGGGCGAGCGAGTGAGCGCTGTACGGGGGAGAGAGATGGGGGGCCTGGGAGCCGTGTGTGTGCGTGAGGCAAAGGGTGGGGGCCGTAAGTATAATTTAGTCGTAGCAGCAGCAGCTCAAGGCTCATGTCAACCTTGGATAGGGACCCAGGATGATAATTTGAATTGGGAATTAAGTCACCAATCAATGGTTATACTTATGCTGAATCAGTGGTTTATTAAGGGGGCAGAACTCAATCATCTGTGAGGGAATGTGCCGAGGCGAGTGCGCATGCGTGGACGGCTCTATGTCAGACGGGATGACAGGAAGCTAATGCAGTGGGTGCTGAGGCTGCTTTTAGATCTAATAGTACACACAGAAGGAGGAAACAGGTTTATTTAGCAGTGGTGCAAATCATTATGTGGAGTGACAATTCACAGGTGGGGAGCGATCGGAATGATTTAGCTTAATATTGAGAGTACCTTTCTAATATGAATCATTATAATAATTAAATGAGCATCCATGAGTTTAGTGTCACTGTATATTGCAAGAGTCTGTTTGAGATGACTAACAATTCAAACAACTGTGAGCATGAGGGACGATACATGGCAGACTTCTGATAAGACATCAATTAAAAACAGATTGGATGTTTAATGCCAATCTCAATATCACACATCTAATGGAGTTTTTATAGTATTTGATTTGCCTCAGTCCTGGACTACAGCCTCAGTCCTGAACAGCAGCCTCAATCCTGAACTCGTCTACAGCCTCAATCCTGGGCTACAGCCTCAGTCCTGAACTACAGTCTCAGTCCCAAACTCGTCTACAGCCTCAGTGTTTGAACCTGTGGAATCAGACACATTCTGTGAA
>JAPMNZ010959713.1:0-10059 GCA_029875035.1 Pomatoschistus microps | reverse complement strand
AGACGTAGATAACTGAACATCGGATTCAAGGGCAAAATCTTCAGCATCTTGATACACTTGTAGGGTTGTCAAATGGTCTCTGCAAAGATATTAGCACTCAGATCACTAACAACATTTTCGGAATAATATTTTAGAGAAATATTATGTAAAATGAACATGATTTAGGTCTTTGCTAATGAAAAATGGGAGCAAAAACAAAAGTTACATTAATATTTTAGTTCAGCGTAATTTCCAATAAAGGTCATAAATGTGATTCTCGTCAGTCCTAAACCTGGATTATTTTTCGTGACATTTACACCACTTGGAGCTCTGTTTGATGGCCTGTGCGCTCGTAAACACATTGAACAGAGAATTGGCCTGGAGGGTTGTCGAAAGCGGAGAGGCTCATTTGAGAATAATTTAAAGTGGTCTGTCATGTTTTTCCAACGCTGCATTTTCTGTTGGGGTCTTGTTTTTGATGTTAAGACTGTGAAGGAGTGTGGCTCAATCCTCAGCACTGCGGGACTCCTCTCAAGTCTCTCTCTCTCTGCTTATAGTTCCAGGCGCAGCAGCAGAAGCTCTGGCCGTGTCCAATCAGCACGTCGCCACTATAAAGTGAAAGTGTGCGATGGAACCAAGGACTAGAGGAGGTGCTCCGCTCTGCTTTCTATTTGAACTAATGTGTGATGCGTGTGGTGCCTATAGCAGAAAATGTGGTTAGGGATGTCAAGATTTCCTATTAATCTACATAGTCCTCCAAGTTTTTATTTGTCTGCTAAGTCCGATTAACTTAACTTTACCATGCAGTTCATTTGATCAGTGTTAGCATATTATGAAAATGTACAAAACTGTGAATGATTATAACTAATGGTTAAATGGGTGATTTGTTTGAACAGAACAAAAAAACATCACAAATTGTAATATACCAATACTTTGACTTTTATTGTAGGATACTGATGCATGTCTTCTGTGCATATTTTGTATTCATTGAATGACAGGACGTTTTATTGTTTTATTCATTTTATTTGATGAAAATAAAATGTGACAGGGCATTCTTCTCCACATGGACCTGTCACTTTATCAGGTGACTAGACCAGTATGTTTCCATAGAGTGCTTTGTAGCCAAGAGTTGTAAAGAGACATATTGAACTTTTGGCAAATGATTAATGTGCATAAACAGACTATGTGTGATTTCGAAGAGAGGAGCATTTCATAAAAGATTGGATAAATGGTACGACATTTAACAAATAGAGACGCATCTAAAAGTGAGTATTTCTTGAATGAGTTCAGTGTCAGAGCACAGTAGACGTCATGAGGCAGCACATTCCATTTACAAAAAGGAAAGGTTTGTATATCATAAATATATGAAGGAGGGTTTTATGGGGATGTGTGAGGACAAAATCCAGGTTCAGCTACGTTTAAAACATGTGGTTTTTTATCTGGAAAGATCACATACTGATGTAGTATTGAGACACTAAACATCAAGTTGTATACTATGTAACAAAGTATATTGTGAATGTACATATAATATTTTCTTGCATATAATTGCTGCTGCTAAGACCATCCAACCACACCAAGGCAGCACTACACTTATAAATACTATTGCTAATTTCATTAGTGGAATATTGAACCAAATTTGGTTGTGCAAAAACACATTAGACCTAATAATGTGAATCAGAAATGTCAGAGGAAAGTCATGGACGTTTTGATAAAATTACACAACATGGCTGAAGTATCGACCAGTGATTTAAAGGCCAATGACAGACAAGTCGGTATGTTTTCAGAATGAGTTTGTATTGATCCGTGGAAGGAGAACACTGTCAATCTGTTGCAAAATGACATCAAAGTACGGAAGATAAAATGTTACAATCTCTCCCGGAATATTTAACCACTGACTTGTGACCCAGATGATAATGAATAATTGTATACATTACACCATATGTTATACAGACAACTTCTATGTGCTAATTGCATGACTTTGACTGAGGCCATTATGAGCGTGTTGTAGCTGTCAGCTTGTGTGTGACCTCAGCCGATACAACAATCGCCTGATTCCACTCCTCGCCATGGCCTCACTGCAGAGGAGCAGCTCTCTGTGGGGAAATTGAATTGGAGAGCTGACCCCACCTGACACAAGGCAAGCACCATTGATTTTTATTGAAACGTGTGTCATCAATACTGAAATTGCCTTTGATTCACTGTGTGTTTGTTTCCCCTCTGACCACTGCAGTCCGGACCTTATGCTCGCCTCACTCTTCGGTGTCATCATTTACCAGAATTGTTTTTGCAATAGTAGAAAAAGCATCATTACTATACCCACAAGTTAGAATACAAAACATAATACACAATGCAATATACAGCATATGTCCTGGTTCATGGATATTGCCTAGCAACAATTTCCCTAGGAGTAGATTGAGTCCAGTTCAGTTTGGTTGCAGACGTTCGCAGGTCAGTGAGAGTATAAACTATACTGTTGCCGAGCTAGCACACCTCCAGTCGTACATGTGCAAAGTCTGTTTATGTAGCCGGTTAGCATCTTCTAAATCTGCTATGTTGGTATTTTGAGAACAGCAAGGAAGCTGTAAATACTGACATGAACCAAAGCAGACATTTTAAAGAGAATATCTGTTACTTTTTAAACTGTAAAGAGAGAATTCAAAGTGTTGATGACAAGGTCCCTTATTTTTAGTCTAACTATTCACCTCCAGAAAATCATACAAGTAGTTGAAATACCAAGGGGATGGACTATTTCAATAATATCATTGTTTGGAAATATGCACATTATAGAACAGTGCTCCTTGGTTAGAATTATTTATTCTCTAAAAAATATAATATAATCTAAGTTAAACAACCCTATATTCACTTTGCATTCTGTATTGTGGCATCAATACAGAGGGACCAAAACTGGGATAAAATATCGGTAGCAGGAACTGGATTTGACTATTGTCCTACTTGCACTATATTAGAACTCTAAAACACATTTGAACCCGTTTTGAAAAAAAAAAAAAACACTTAGTTTTCAGTCCATACAAATGTATTTATTATGGATTTTGTCAAACATGTATCAGATCTTAAACCTTCAATCTTAAACACATTTTGAATTATGAAATCCAGGGACTAGAGTCAGCAGCACACACACATACCCTATTATCAGAAATGTGATCATCTCCAACCCTAGCGGATTTATTTATATGATAGTTGCATCATGACAGAACTGGACTAAACAAAACCTCAACAATCTGATCTTTGTGAACTATAATGTTACACTTGAGCTGGAAAATAACAACTGTTCAGTGAAGAATGCAACACATAGATGCTTGTTGCGGCACAAAACTCACCAATGCTTTAGCCCCATTACAAAACACCTGAATGTGTTTGGTACATGGTTTCACAAAGAGAAAGAAGTGATGAAATGCAGCAGAGAGGCTGTGGTGGTGCATATTGATGACAAGCCAAGAGCTCCCTGCTGGGCTTAAAGCTTGATCCCAATGTGCCCTGGATGGCTTTGTAACGGAGAGCTACTCTGTGGTTAACCTTCCCTTTCTCACACACACAATTACTTGGGTAGACTTATATTTTCACTGCTAGTGTGTTGGTCAAACGGACAGAAAGCATCACATGATTTCAAGTGGGGAGGAATTTTGACCGTGATATATTGAAATTGTTGTTTTGACAGAATGCCAAATAATATTCTCGAGTAGCCCATGTTGTATATAATGAGAAAACTGTCAAACGATGTATTGAGATAATACAAAATGGCTCATCCATAGTTCTGAATTTGAAGCTATTGTTGTCACTATTCCTCCTTCTAAAAGCTGCTGATGAACTCTCATATTTCCTCTGGTAACAACCGTGAAAATGGCCTCATAAATCCAAAGTGTTTTCTTACAGGGACCTCGTCAGCGAGCCAGAGGGAGATGTCTTATGTAAATAAAACAACACGGCATCAGTAATACGCGGCTTGTTGCTGCCACCAGATCATAATGACTCAGTGGGGGACTTTTAGTGGAATATGTCAACAGTTCGATTAGCGTCGGTGGACGTGTGTGTGGATGCCCCCATGCCGTCGCCATAGTAGATAATTTGATATTTCAACGCAGTGTGGTGCTAAGCTTGCTGTGGTCCAAGGAGCTATAATCAGAGAGAGTTTACTCCTTCAAATTACACAAAGAAGTGCCGACGACTGCGATAATGGCCCAGTGGTTATAGGGCAGCGTTTGACCAACCCGAAGGCTCATATAACTTCATTCATATTGCCTTGCATTGACTACAGTTTGAAAAATAAAAATAAACCGAACAATATTGCAGTGTAATCATCATTACATACATTTCCTAAATCAATTTAGAATAATATGACAAATGTCATGCCTTGGCTTAAGACACAACTCATCTTTAACCAGGTTCTTGTTCCTGCTGAGACTTGATGTCCATCTAGTTATAGATAGACACCTGTTTATAGCCTTTGCTTTGATCAGGTTAAAGTCTCCATCCAGAAAAACCTCTAGAGCAGGGGAGAGTCTTTTTGCAGACCAAAATGAATGCATATAATAAGGTTGAGGGCCAAACATTGTGTTCTTTATGTGTATGCGAGAAAAAAAGAGTGGTTAGCTCTTCACATTAAAGGACCTCGGTTTGATTCCACCTCCAGCCTTTCTGAATGTTTGCATGTTCTTCCAGTGTCTGGTCCGGTTTCTTCCAGGTACTCCTAAGTGAATAAATATCGAATATATGAAATTCGATTGTAAAGAATTCTGCTTGTGTCTTTATTATCCTGACATTCTTTTCAGAACAGAATTCAATGAAAATGCTTCACATTTTCAACATCTCACAAAACCTCCTCTTTGGGCATCACTGATCACTGCAGTATATTCCAAATGCTGCAGCTCCAGACCGGACTAGAGATCGCATTAGTCCAGTTCTCTGGTCTCTGCACTGGCTTCCTGTGGTTCTGCGTGTGTCTCCATTGTCTCGCACCAAAGTACATCTGTGACATGTTGTTACCATATGAACCTACTCAAAGGAGCACAGGGACTGGCCTCCAGCTGGGAATCTGAGGAGCACAGGGACTGGCCTTATTCCTGGTGCCCAGAGTTAGATCTAAACATGGAGAGGCAGCATTTCAGATTCATTGTATGCATCTAAAGTCTTACTGAAAATGTGAGACAACTACTCTGACAATGTTCAAGTCTATGTTAAAAACAGTTCTCTTTAGCTGTGAAAACAACTGAAGGATTGTATAATAATCATTTTAGCTGTGTATGATGTTAATGTTGCTGTATGATTCTTTCTTTGTAAAACTTTGACTTGTGTATGAAATAAAAATAGACTTGCCTAATCATAATCCTGCTTTGGTTAATACAAAAATGCAGAAATAGACAGAAAATAGACTAACAATCCACACACAGGAGATTTTTACACAAAGATGTCAAAGGGGGTAGGCTATAATAAGCATTGCTTCTGCCTACTCCTTTTGGGCATCATTTTATTTGTACATTAATTTATTTTATTTAATGTTTCTTCACTTTATTTGCCATGATCTGTACCGCAATGTCCACCCTGTGATATAAGTGAGGACTTTTACATTTTAAACTGCTTAATGGACAAATCTTACAATTTATTTGGACCCCTGTGAACTACTCATCAATTGTGTTGGTCTTCTGTTACTTGGAAAACATTTTTTGGCGCCACAGAAAAAAAAAAAATTAAGCAGCATCTCACTATAAGCTACAGCCTTCAAAAGGAAGAAAAAAGCTGCACCTTATAGTCCGAAAAATATAGTACAACTGTTTATAACGTACCCCCCTTTGACCACCATCAGAAAGCATTCTAACAGATCTGCCAGCTCTTTGCTGCCAGAAAAAAGAAATAATTGTGTCAGACAACCAGTTACATATCACCGTCTGATAATGATTTTGGAATAATCTATCAATATTATACAATGGCTTAACCCTGATGAAGGTGAAGGATGGAAAAAGTGCCAATGCTTGCATACAAATACAACCCACAGACACACACCATCTGCTAACACTTCTGGACTCACACACACATGCCCTCGCGCTTCGCCCCGCTCCGACCCGTGATGGATTGGCTGCACTCCCGCTGTGACAGACGAGCGATGGATGGAGAGCCCGAGAAGATGAAGGAATATTGTGCGTGTGTGTGAGGGCATATTGGAGGAGCGGGAAAGAGCTGAGCCCAGTGGTCTCTGTGCCAGCGAGGATCTTACAAGGGCCAAGCAGATCATTTCCTTCTCGAGAGCACGTGTCATCTGCTCTAAACAAACAGGTCGTTCTGTGGACATCACCGCGGCCCCTGTCAATCTCCCTCATCTCTGTTGTCCCCTGTCCTTATTCGCTCAATATTATATCTGGCTATTGAAGTGCATAGGTGTGCATTTTACAACAAGTGAATCTCTTTCTTTCAGCACAACTTTTGGTGTCACAAACCAAGTAGGCCGGCATCTGTTCTATCAATTATTACCTTTGATTCATTGTGTAATCAAATAACTGTAGTTTATGTTGTTATCTACATATTTCATGTATATTTTATAGTATATATTATTAAAATAGAATAATCCTAGACTATTATTATGTTTAAGATATTCATAAATACTAAATCAGAGAGTCGACTTCAGAGCAGCGTGGCACAATTCAATAATAATAATAATGCACTGGTTTTGTTTAGCGCTTTTTTGGACACTAAAAGACGCTTCTGTAGCCACAGCTGCCCTGGGGCACACTGACAGAAGCGCCCAGTGTGAAAAAAGAGAAAAAAAAATTATTTGATTTACAATAGGTGTACTTAGTTTAAGTGGTTATAAAAATGAACCCGATTAATCAAAACAACAACATTGTAATTAAAGGGACAGTCTGTAATTTGCACTCCTAGTGGTCAAATCAAAGTCATTACAATAACAATCAGACTTGAGTTGCCTGAGACACATGTAGCTTCTAAGAACTGAATACTGATGCAATCCTCCTGCTCCAACATAAACAGTACAAACTCAAAGTGTTATATATTATTCATTATTTTGTATCTGCTTGTGTGTGGTGCTATTTTTGTTTGTAAATTGTGTTATATATTTGAAAGAAAAAGATGTCACCTAATAAACTGGCAAACCAAATGAGAGTCTTATTCTACTCTGGGTGGATAATCTTCTTGAAAATCACAAACACAAATAGTGTAGACATCATGTTTGTTGTGTATGTGTAATGAAGAATAACTCCAGTTAAAACTGTTGTTCATAAAAGGTCAATTATGATTTGAATATGTTGACCTAATATGGACGATGAGCAGGAGGAAGTGTGTGTGGAAAGCGAAGTCTCTGTTTGGACTGCTGCCCCATGATCCAGCAACAGATAAAGCATAAAAAGATGGATGGATGAGTTTTGACCAAAATATCTGGCGACAAATATAAAAGCTGTCATTTAATGTACTGTTCATTTCTGTAATCAATTACTTTGATTAACTCACGGCATGATACGCGCAATAGGATTATCCTTTAGTACAAAAAAGCAAGAACAGATAATACATTTTTTGATCTAGAGAGCAAGCCACCGTCTGGTTTTGTGACAGTTTAATCACACATTGTGGGTGAAGTTGTGGCGCATAAAAAATATGTTACAGAAGAAGAAAAAGCATCAATATTATGAATATTAAACTTGTCCAATTCCAATCCAAATACAAGACTGCAGGAGGAATGAAGTGGGAACAACATGATTAACTTGAATGCTGCATGTATGGAGTTGTTGGTGCAGCAGTGTGGACCACCGTTCAAGAGAAGACCCTCTCTCCTCTTTTGTTGCAGTCCTCAATCCAATTCCTTTGCTCTGTCTTAAAAGTTTGTCAATAAATTATTTACATTTAGCAGCGGACAGTGCATAGCTGTCTCATTTTGACAAGTGCAGCTTTATAATACACGTTAGGGGCAACACACACACAAACACACACACACTCATACTTACACACACACGCACATAAATACACATACACACACACGTAAATACACACACATACACACACACACACACACACGCACATAAATACACATACACGTAAATACACACACATACACACACACACACACACACACACACGCACATAAATACACATACACGTAAATACACACACATACACACACACACACACACACACGTACATAAATACACAAAATACACACGCATACTTACACGCACACACACATAAATACATATACACACACACACACATACACGCGTGAATACACGCACACATACACGCGTAAATACACATACATACACGTACACACACACACATACACACACACATACACACACGCACACACATAAACAAACAAACAAAGCTTAAAGCCTTCTGTGTTCACCATCTGTTTTACTGACACCAGTCAAAAATAGGCACATTACTGAGATGACTGAATGAATTATGAGGCAAATTAGTGAGATTTTTTAAGGAATAATTGTATGAAAATCAACTTGGAATAACCTGTCTGACAACACATAAAACGCATAACTGTATTTGGAAATAGGGTTGTCAAATAATCTAAAATCTATCGATAATAGAACTAGTATCAAAACTAGATTATAATTTGAGCAAGTGCAGATAAAATTACATTAAAAAATCATTGACAAGACACATTTAGCATTTTTGCTACTTTTTAAACTATATTTTTTTAAAAACCGTTTCTTCTAAAACAAAAATATGATGATTATTATTTTGAATTGCTGTTTATTGTCCAAAAGGAGCATTTTATGGTATTGAACGTCTGGGGGCGACAGTGGCTCAATTGGTAGAGCCTGAGGTCTCGGGTTGGAGCCTGAAGGTTGTGGGTTTGAACCCATCACGAGACCTTCTCCACCGACTCTCACTGTTGTCTACTGTTGTTGTGTCCTTGAGCAAGACACGTAACCCCACTTTGCCCGAAGCCCCCGCTGAAAGATCAAGCTGTGGACTCACCACCTGTAGGAGGAATTTGGTGGATTGAGGGGAAGAAAATGGATGAACGGTATTGAATGTTGAGTATTGAGTATCTAGAATTGAAATGCAGTGTCATGACAACAGTAATTGGAGAGAAAGTGAAAACTGGAGAAGTCGCATCAGACAACGGTCCCAAACACCACAGATGTGTTGCTGCAGTGAGACAGAGAAAAGTCAATAATCTAAATAAAGAGCATTTTATTACATGTTTCGGACTGTGTGAAAGGGGAGGCACCTGTCCCTCCGCAGTGCCTTGTTGCCCTTTGTGTCAGACATGATTTGTGCCACCACCAAACCAGGAGTGTAGTGTGTGCAAACGACCAATTACATTTGCTGCTAATTACACACTTAAAGAAGTAATTAGGCCTGTCTGTTCCAATGCTACAGCAGGCGCTCTGCTCAGAGTTCATACTCCTGCATTTTAATTAACATATTAATCGTGTACACTTAACATATATGGAAAACAGCTGGGGACAAATAAAATTGTTTTCTTTAAATAGCAGCTTAAATATGTCTGATTACAAAAATACTTATCAATGAAGAACATACTATGGAAGTTAAATTAACAATCAAAATTGTAAAGAGCATATCTGTCCAAAACATTGGGCAAAGTATTTTAGGAAACAAAAAGAAAACTTGGGACTAAATTATTCCAAAATGTACATACATTTTATCTATTAGATTGTTTGAGTTGGTATGATCGGTAATTACTTACTTCCGGCAGTATTTGACTTTTATTTTCTTTAACTCAAGCTGTTTCCAACAGTTCTTAGGAATGATTATTTACTGTTGTGATAAGATAAAAAGACCACTTCCCCACGAGCTGCCAGCGTGGAGATATGTTGCTGCTGCGCCGGCTGAGCTCTGATCATATTCTGCTGGTGCTGAAGTTATGTGGAGCCCTACTGCAGATTTCACCAAAGACACTGGCAACCCAAACAAGGATCATTCTGACTCAGTTTGAGAAGCCTAACTGCAGATGATGAATACAGAGTCCACTCACATACACGGACATGTTACATAGTGGAACTTTTAAAGCTGAGCCATTCCATCCTTCTTTTTATTTCAGGCCTAGTTTGACCGTTGTCCTCTTTGATGGTTACATCA
>JAPMNZ010959704.1:0-11213 GCA_029875035.1 Pomatoschistus microps | reverse complement strand
ACTCTGTAGTTTCAGTGTCATGGCCTATGTTACAGCCCCTGGATAAAAAAGATCCAGGTATCAATGGGCTAACATCCAAGTTTTGCCCAAATTGAAATACTCAAGAAATGGGTGCCATGTGTGTCCAGAGATAGCACCAAAGCCAATGCATTAACCAAGTTTTCTGTGCATCTAAAATTCTACAAACAACATGCAACACACATATTTTGAGCACATTTTGAACGCTTGGTCAATTTTCCATCAACTTATTACCTCGATGAAAAGTTAAATATTGACGTTTGGCGCTGGTATCATAAACCGGCAGTGTGCGGGGAGATGTGTGTGTGGCAGGATTTTGGCTTCGCTTCTACAACTCAGGAATTTCCTCCAGCCGGCTGCCAGTTAAAGATGGCTACCATATGCCAGCTATTCACACACATACACAGACAAGCTGAATGAGGAGCGCGGTCCGGCCAGAGTACAAGTTTACCGAAGCCAACCTCACGCATAAACAAACACTGTAAAATGCATAATGGGAGTGTACAGGGCTTGGTTAAAGAGAGGCTTGCTAAAATGTGAAGCGCATGAGAGTGACGACTTGAAGACAAAACCGGTGGATATGCCACAATGAGCGTGACGCAAACAGGCAGTGGGCAACGCGGACTCGATGTCCAGATGCATTCAGCTGGAAGGCTTTGAGCAAACGTAACTATGGAGTGAAAGCTGCCTGACGAAAAGCAAAATAAACATGTGACTTCACATGTTTGAATTTCCTATCTGTACTAAGGATTGATATATTATCGCTGTAAAAACATCACATTTAACTCTTTTGCAAAAATCCAGGAAGCCAAATGTCACATCCAAACAAAATGAACATGCCAACTAAGCAAAGTAGTTTAATTAAAATATAGAGCTGTGCCAAATAAAAAAAAATCACAATTATTATGTATAATTCTTCAAATGAATAAATGATTTGCTTAGTTCAGTGAATATGGGAAGTGTTTTTTTTGGGTCATGCATTTGACCAAAAAAATGAGAACATCACCTGTAGCACATTGGGTCTTTTGATCAATAATACTTTGTAAAACTTTTTTTCATTCTGCAGTCACCATACAATTATTGCATTTCTGTTTGAGGTTTTTTGAACTGCACGTAGACATGTTTTGTGAAAGCTCTCTGTCATACAGGGATTATTCAAAACAAAGGAAGATTGCTCACCCATCATCTGCACTTCAGTTAGGTTTTCCGACGTGTCATTCTCCATTATTTGAATACATTTGACATTGACAAAGAAACAAAAATATGTGACAGTAGCCGTGAGGGAGGAACACTCTTCAACACAATTAAAAACCTTGATCATTTGTGAAAAATTATGAATACCTGACAAAACTGTCATATTTCAGTTTTCAAGACGCAGACTACAATGTCAATAAAGTCAAAATTACACTGACGTTCAGAGGGACACTTTTTTTTTTTCAAGGCACTAATGTGAAAATATAATTATACGAGCTGTGGTCTACCTTAAACTTTCAAATTAGGATTACATAAGCAGTTAAACCCTTATTATGTGCTAAAAAGCAAATAATTGGGGACTGTAAGAGATTTAAACAAGCAGAAACGATGATTCAAGTGAGCCTTTTAAACACACTGCAGCTGTGCATGTGCCAGGCCTGACCACAGCTTGTATCCAAATGTGCTGTGATGCCTTGAGTGTGCCTCGCAGATCCAGAAAATAGACTGGACAAAATGTGGTGGCTTCAAAAACAGAACAAGAAGGTCCAGTCAGACCGCGGCGCTAACCAGTGACCACATTCAGGTCCGGAGCAGTGTGTCCTCAAACTGTTGGCAAAGGAGAAATGTCAAGGAGCCGGTTTTGAAGTCCCACCGTCCACATTAATGGCGCGCCGAAATTACAAGCCACAGAAGGTTAGAAATGTAAGCAAACGCAAGAAATAGCAAAACATCAAATGTCTAAACAAATTGAGCGATAATGGCGAACAGTAAACAGTCTTTCTAAGGTAGCCACGCTCCTTTGTTGATGCTATAGTCTGCATTTGAAGTCAATCACCAAAAGTTGTACGGGATTAGTGGTTTAGTGGCTTCCAGGCCTCTCGAGAGCCCAAAGAGCCAAAAGGACCATGAACGAAGTGCCTCAGCAGATGTTGTCCTGGGAAATTTCGTCTGGGTGGAACCGTTCTGGGCTATGGTCACTGTGAAAGCGCACATAAAGACAAATGTATATTCTTAGATTATTAAAGCTGGAGTAACATTTGTGGAGAAATCAGACCACAACATACCATCTTCACCTCATGAGAAAACATGTTATAATTTGCATACTCAAGCAGGCATATTTTATGCTTTTGGGATTGGCTGAGCAATAGTGGTCCTCTCTTTTTCACTTTTCAAAGCTGATCCAAAGATGCCACAGAGGCCAAAACATGGCTTGACATGCATGTGTGAAAACTAGTGATATCTGTTATGAGAGATAGAAACTAGCTTTGAAAAGTCAGTTCACAATGTTTGCAAAATGTGTAAGTTCATAATGACATAAAACATCTATTTAAAGATTTTAAAAGGAACGTTTATCCTCATTTGGCTACAAGCAACCGCATTGTAAACATTCTTTTGTAAGGATATTTGTGCTTAACATCTGTACCAGGGCTGTTTGGATGGGGTTCAACTGCAGTCATCTGGAAATAGCACAACATAACGTTTGGAAAATTCCTTAAGAGTCTAGTAGAGATTTAGATGGACATCTGCCT
Source organism: Pomatoschistus microps (assembly GCA_029875035.1). Taxonomy (NCBI): domain Eukaryota; kingdom Metazoa; phylum Chordata; class Actinopteri; order Gobiiformes; family Gobiidae; genus Pomatoschistus; species Pomatoschistus microps. The sequence continues at coordinate 8,472 of JAPMNZ010959704.1, read as the reverse complement.
GTGTCATTACTGCTCAGGTTGTAATTCTTAATGCAGCAGAGAATAATTTTAGGTTAACTTTACTTTTCCATTTAACATATATGTATATTGTACAATATTGCATTAGCTGGGGCACTTATCTTTTTGATTCAAAGCAGACAACATGCTGTCCTCATGGTATTAGTAAACATGTTATATTTTGCATTTGCACTTTGGACTCTAGGTGGTCTTCGCTTTTTCACTTTTCAGTCTGAAAAAGTGACCTCAAGATGTGACCAAAAAATGCATTTTGATCCCGAAAGGTCAGTGAATGTGGAATTTTGTATATGTTTTACCAAAACAAAGCCCATGTGATGCCCCAGGAAAACATCTTCAGAGAGATGACATGGTACATATTGGGTTTCATTCAAGAATTGTTAAAAAAGAAAGTCTATAAAAAGGTTTTAAAAGGGCTAAATCCATTACTAAATTAGTGGACTTAAATAATTGGTTAGTTTTTATTAATCAATTGACAAGGTAGTGCCCTAAAAATATGAAAGTAGGGCACAAACTCATACATTCAACTTGACCTACGGCACATTGTGGACTCTTGTATAAGAGGTAGCAAATCTTTTGAGTTAGCACCCTTGATATAGTAGCCAGAAAAGGACGCACATCTGCACTGTATGAACCAATGACAGGCTTTTTAAACATACACCCACTCCCCCACCCAAACACCCACCCACTTACTCACATCTGCTGTGCGTTATACAACAAGGCCTTACTCAGACACTGCCAAGGCCCTCATGAATACACATCTCTCCTGAGCAATCATTATGGACTTTGCTGAGCCAACCCATGAACAAAAAAGATTATATCCAGTTAGTTGTTCTTGTTTTGCCTATACTATAATGCTCCACAGTATGCCACTAAGAAAGATTTTCCCAAAGAGACAAGCAAGAAATCACTGAGGGAAGATGCAAGTGAGATTTGACCAGATTTTTTAAAGATTATTGCAGCCACCTGAAATCAAGAAAAATTATGCTACGGACTCATATCCGTTTTTTTCCTGACAATCAGTGAAATAAAGGACATCTGACAGAATTATCTATGCAAAAAAAAGTCGAAATTGAAATGCTGTAACATTCATTATTTCCATCTGTAAAAAGTGAAGGCCACAAAGAACACATCATACAATCTGGTAAGTCATTGCTTCCATATTGAAATGCATGCACAGGCTTTCTGATGATGATATTTACAGCTAAACCACAGTCCTGGTCCGTAAGCCAGAAGGTAAGCCAAGCCAAAGCGCACTGCCCAGTTCTGCTCTGCCACTCGGGCCTGATGATCTGTTAGAAGTTATGACTTTGAGTTCGCATGAAGCTGTATGAAGGCTTGACTGGCGCCATACCACTGCTGGGAGTGATTACAAAGACACGGTGCAGATAGCTGGAGATTACGGCTTCATGCAACACTGACACAGACGAGAAGCTATAGAGGGCTGTATACATGAAAAATAACTTGACGATTGCATGTGAAGAGGCGCCCACTTATATAGCCTACAAATCCAAGGACATTTGGTGTGATTATACACTTGCAAACCATTTTGGCTCGTCTATTCGGGCGTCGCAGTAGCAATTATCCAGGGCTTATCTCTAATGTACAGTCTGAAAAAAAGATTGTATTCAAACCAGATGACATTTCTAAAGCAGCAGTCAATTGTGATTTACGCTGCTTTGGACTGTCAGAAAGATGACTCTGTGATTGGAATATAAACCCTTAAGAATTGTTAGACCAACATTCCAATCTTTAGTTTGAAAAGCTCTCGTCAAGGCATGCCCTGGAATTTTCATAAGACTTGACAAAAAACAAAGGATAATACAATTACACAGAAACAAAAGACACGCGAAATCCTCTCCGTGCTCTTAGCTTGGTCTGATTTTCATGTGAAATGGGTCCAAGAATGTCCTTTCCTTGAAGTATGACTTTATTTCAGTATTGTATGCAGATAAACAGGAATACATTCAAATGAGAAGATAATTTGCTTGCATGAAAAACATTTTTGATTTCAAAACCGTAGGTTCTTCAAATGTAGAAGTGATATTCATGAGGACCAGATTTGTGTTTCAGAATATGTTCAAGAAGAAACTGTTGAAGCTGGGGTGCCGACCTAACGTTTAAACTGTTTTGAAAGCTAGGGACTAGTTGTATGGATCTCTTTTTTTGTGGAGTTTTATCCTTAGCTTTCACATGCATGAATTTTTGCATTTAGATCTAATAATATATATCAATATAACGACACTATGCTGTGATCAGAATCAGAATCCTTTTTTTTCCATGTGAGTAACAGGAAGTCACAAACTATGAAATTGCTTTGGCTCACGTCTTGACAAAAAGGTCCTTAAAATAAGACTGTTTTATAAAATGTATTTAAAAAAGACAAAAGTTAGGGACTGCAGCTTTAGCATGTAGTTTTATCATTCTGAAACCGATGGTGGCATTTGCTTTAGTTCTCATGTTGCCTAATTAGTGCACAGTGCAGACTGGTGCTTGCTAAAAATGTGAAGGGAAGAGGTTGCTCAAGAACCATCGAAAGAAACTGATACCAAAGCTATAATAGAAGTTCTCCAGGACAAAAGTATCTGTGTGAAAGTAAGATAAGTATGTAGTAGCTTTGACTTGAGATGCTTATTTTGGTCGCTATACAAGAAAAGAGACTTGTCTACAGCTGATGTCAATGTGCCTTTGAAGCTGAACCTTACACAACCTTTAACATAGTAAACAGGCCATATGTTCTGGTCACAACACGAGAAACCCACGCACCACATGTCCCGTACACTGACTGCGCTCACACAGACTGAAGAGGCCCCGCCCCCACGCATACAGGCCACGCCCACACACAACTCCCGACACGACCCCCGTTTCCCCCGGGCGGTGAGTCACACTGCTGGGAACTCCATGCCTTCTACATTACTACCATCACAGAGAGAGAGTGAGAGAGAGAGAGATGGAGGGAGAGAGGTGGAAGAGTATGTAGGTAAAAGATCACAGACAGATAGACCTACGCTGGGACCAAAACAAGGACAAAGAGGAAACTAAAGTCCACAACACAATTTGGAAGTTACAATGTGAGGCTTTTTTGGTTTTGTGTTAGTTGGAGGGAGGAAACTGACTATTTGACAAAGATTTGAAATTTCCTGGCATACAATAGGTTTAAACATGATGCAACTGGGGAAAAAAACTTGCAGAATCCAGTCTTAATCTTATTGGAAAACAAGTAATATTTTGCATAAATATTTGACTCTTTGGCTTGAGAACTAATTGAGGGTGGTCATCTCCTTTTTACCTTTCAAAATCCAATCTAAAAAAATACAAACCATTGAAAAAAGTGAACTTGTTTAATGGATGTTTTGGGTTCACCTATATTACGACACAACAAACATTTCCAGATTTGTGTCAATACTTTCTCAATGAGTCTTTGGTTTTGAAGCTTACGACAAACCCAGATATGTGAAACATTTATTCTTGAACAACACTAGTTTTTGCAAGACCATTTCCCTGCCTTGATATACTATACATCTAAAAACTCTTACAGTGTCTCATCTACTCATGAATTTCAACATTTCAATTTCAAAGTTCAACTCCTAATCGAAACTAAAAAGAAATGTTGGTGGCCAGAATTGGGAAAGACAGAAATAGTTTGAAACTTTGAACACAAACCGTTCCCCCAGTAAGACTTCAACAAACATGTTCAGAAATGCATGTAATTCACAGATGTATATTTGTTCTGTTTTCCACCCAAAAGTATGGAAGCCCAAAGATGCAAGCAAAAAAAAGTATTTGATTGTCATGTTTGACTTCAAATGCAAATGTACTACAAATGTACTTGCTCCTGAAGACTCCAACCTCCTACTCTTGTACTATCAAAACAAAATCCAAATTGTTCAGTCATAGGAAAGTAGTTATCTCAAATTTGTCAGACCTTTGACATCAGTGTTCTAGCATCACTTTGAGGAGTTTGTTTACATTTGCATGATGTACGGTGTCCTCCCAATCCCACCAGCAGCAGTGAGAGGCAGGGATAATAAACAACAAGGGCCACTCACTCCTCACTTCCACAATTAAACCCCAGGCACAAGTAACTCCAGACACAATGACTTTAACAAGGCACAGTTTGAGCTCATAGGGGAAAATATAGCAAAGCGTAGAATATACAAAGACATGCTTTCTTGATTACTACTGTTGGACTGTAGCGCACAGGCTTGATGAGGGAGGCCCAAAAAGGGAAAGATGTCCTGATTCAGCTATGATCTCAATACAATCATCAGGACAAATCTGCATTGTTCAGCCCATCACTATGCTGCTTTAACGAGGCTGTTAAAAGTGTTTGCCCAGGTGGATTTACAGGTGCCAAGTAAGGTCCACCACTCTAACAGGAAAATCAAAAACACATTCAAACTATGTGTGCTAACTATATCAAGATACAGTACGGTTTTAAAAGCTTGCATCATACCAAACATAAAACTAATAAAGATAAGTGTTTAGCTCATTCACTGCCAGCTATATATAAAGAAGCATCCCTCATACTGCCAGAGATTTTGTTTTAGTGTTTTAGTGTTTTTCCAAACCTCATATAAATGTGAGCCCTCGGTTGACAAAAGTATGAAACATACCAAATGAAAGCTGTCTCTTGCCTTTCAGTAAAAGAAAGCTAGTTTTTACCCCTTTTAGTTTTTTAGCAATTGAGAGTATAACATGGGTAACTTTTTTTTGCATTAAGTCAATGTCAATGTTTTCTTTTTTCTTGCGACAGAATTAATCTGTCTGCTTAGTAGTCTTGTGTATAATTTGTATACACATAATACCTATTTTACCTAAATGACAAACTATGTTTTAAGTGCATTTGTATGTGCTTTTACTGAGAAGCGTTTTGTGGCCTTGTTTTGGGAAAGGCGCTGTACAAATAAAGCTTACTTACTGAACTTTATGCTCAGTTCATGACAGTCTTTCCTTAGTGATAATAAAATGCGTCAAAGACTTAATACAAAGTTTGCCTACATTTTTAAGAGGGGGAAATAACAAAGACAAGACATGCACTTATAGACGTCTGAATTTGCAACAAAAAAAGCCAGAATATACAGTATAAAGTGTACGGGTACAGATCAGATAGTGGTGTAAAGTACAGTCATGTAGTCTGCATTGTAAAAACATGAAGCGATTGAGTGTTCTATGGGATCTCCACATACAGTACATTACAGCTGACAACCATGATCTTCAATAGTTTACTGTATCATTCTCTACATTTCTTATGCTCTGATGAAATTCTGCAGATCCTATCTATTTCATTCAATAGAGCATTGACACAGTTCTGATATAGCACAAATCTTCTAGAAAAAACAAAAATACATTCTTCTGTATTCATCTTACTTATGAAAACCCTTTCAGAAACCATGATAAACTGTAATAAAAATATTTGAGCCTGTATGAGTCACATCCAGCAGTTTACTTGAGATGATGGGGCAGATATGGGCTGATTTACAGTGTGCCGCCATCATTTGGTTTCAGAGTTTGTTGACTTTTGAACACTTGTGTTTGTGTGTATGAGGCCTGCACGAGTCCCACAAGATTCTTCAGATCTGATTAAAATGCAGATTAACATCAAAGTCCGGATGTTTGGCCGGTTCAAAGTCAAGATTTAATTTGCTATATTTCTTAGTACAGTAAGACATTGTAATACTATGTACAAAGGCGATGCATTTCTTTTGTCATTTAGTGATTAAGTATGAATCATTTTATTCACATACTCACAACATTAGATCAGGTTAGGCTTTGTGAAATTCTATTTACTTCTCTCTGTATACAGTTGTGTTTGTATGAAACTTATATATAGATAGTGTCAATTAAGTGATGTACAGTGTATAGTGGATAATTTTGTACAACCCTTTTTTATTCAGGAACTGAGAAATTACTGGAACCCATTTTCCAAAAAAACTCACTTTTCAATTGTTTCCGTTCCATGGAAGGACTTTGAGAAACCCATTGTAAATTAGGTCTCTCGTGGTGTGTTAACACTTGTCATACAGTAACACTATCCGTTTGGCTTCAGCTGATATCAGTCCCTTGCCAAATCAGATATGACGGCCATCTATGCTTAATCGCTTCCATTCAACCTGCTTTGAGGGTGCCAACACTGCATGAAGACAACAAACAAGTAGAAACAGAAAAGAATAGAAGAGATGTTATGATTGGATTCTTACATAATAATTCAAAAGAAATGCTGTCAAAAAAGGCACAAAAATAACAAACAAATGGGTTGTCGTTACAAATTAGATGCTACAAGTTTAGAGTGGAGCGTGGAGCTTGAGGGACATTTAGTAGTCTGCGAGTAACCCTCTCATCATTTAAAACAGACAAGCCTTTTCATTTTGTACGGCAAGTCCAGGAAAAATAGTCACCGCACAAGAGACACAAAGAGCTGCTTCCCTGAAGGCGACTAGCAGGTCAGAGTTGTTCAAATTCTTAAATGCAATATATTCATCAAGTCATTTGACAAATATTTACAAAATGATCGTCTGTATGAGAATGACGTGCTTAAGTGCTGAAAGAGAGCATCGTAACGCAATGTTTTGGACGACATGAGTACAAACTGTGCTTTCCCAATAATTACGCTAAAACAAAATGGTCCAACCTTGCCTCCATCTCATTATGTGCCCTTTTGTGGATCCAGCCCGAAAAGGAAAATACACAAATGTATTAATTAATTCAATTCAAATAAAAAAGTCCTGGTGTAGCTCTTGTTTTGGCTGTTTACGAGTATGTTCCGTCTGCTCGCTCAGACCACTAATGTCCCCGTGACCACTTTGCGGCGCTCTGATTGGTCGCTGCACGAGCGTCCCGAGGAAACGCTCAGAGATATTTTTCTCCTGCGTGCGTTGATTTTCTGCTCCTGTGCCTCTACAGCGCCTTTGCCGAGCAGTCTGTGTGTGCATCCCGAGACGCACATGCAGTTCGACGCTCGAACGTGCGTCACCATTGACTTTGCATTGAAAGTCGATACAACATGATCCGGTGTGAAAGGACCATTAAGTACATCTCCCATTGTAAAAAGCAGGGGTAACCAACTTTATTGTTTCACAAGTACTATGTTTTATTTGTCCCAACAGGTGTTGGTTAAGTAAAATGTTGTAAACAAACAGAACGCTGCCATGGTCCTTTTAGAAAACATTTTTGTAAAATTGCTGGAAAGAACCCAGAGTGTCACTGATTGACACTTTAGGCTGAGAGCTGATTGACTAAGTGAAGGTGGTCCATCCAGTTTCACTTTTTTGTCTCAAAAAGCTGATCTAAAGATGACAGGGCACAACATTATAATATGCATGTGAAAACTCAATAAAACCAAATGGCTTTGCTAGGATCACATGGTAAAAATGTTTGTAGTTTGCAAATTTGGTATACACTTGGTCTGTAAATAAAAGACACAAACATTGCTGTGTGGATGTGTCTTTTTTTATATAGTGTACTTTTTTAATCCAGCACACTAGCTCAGGCCATTGGGATGTGTGGCCTTACTTGAAATGAGGACGGTACCCCAGCTTTCATCATAAAACCTCTTTCAAAACACGTGTATTCAAGAGTCCATTAAATTAGATGCAATTAAACCAAGAGTGGCTTTTCTCAATCCCGATTTTTTTCTGGCAACCCACAAATGACAAACATCTGATATTGACAAACGCAAGCATCCCAAACCAAGACACCCCTCTCCAAATAACCCCCCTATGGCTCCTTTGCATTAATGAAGCAGATGCTATCAAAGGTGTGACTATGCCGAGATGAAGACGCGCTTCAGATCCGTGTTCTCGCTTGACAAACAGAGTGCCGTCAGTGAAGCTCCCATGGTAAATACGAACACCTGCGGAGTCAGCGGGCATCAACACGACCAGAAGCCCCAGCGGCACTGGCCACAGCAGCTGCAGAATCACTCCACAGTCTTCTCAGGGCTGGATTTGGCAAAGTGTTCTCTTCTGATGTGGGATGACCGGTTTAGATGAAATAAATCACCAAAGTCGTACGCCAAAAAGCTTGAATGTTTGGTTCAGTTAGTGGCTGTTTTCAAAGTCTGCGTCGGGCACAATGGTTGGTCTGTGTGCTGAACTAGTTGAGAGACTTATTACTGGTCATATTCAAAGTTGTGTCGAAATGTTGACAAGGTAGCTTTATCTTCAACCAATGATGCCTCACTACTTTTGGGATCTATATGGAAAGAATGATTGAAATGTTTTAAATCTTTATTTACAGGCAATATTTGGTAATAATTGTTTGAGTGTATTTTTCATAGCTAAAATGAACTGATCTGCTTAGAAATAAAGTGAGCTTTTTATCAAACACAAATATGCATGTGTTTTCAATGCATATGTTGAACTTCTCTCAAGACCTTGTATCTTGATGGCTGAACATTATATTTTGATATTGTTATTATTTTGGTTAAGTTATGTATGTGTTAAACAATCACCATAT
>JAPMNZ010959698.1:0-29610 GCA_029875035.1 Pomatoschistus microps | reverse complement strand
CTCCTGCTGTGAACAAACTTACATCACTTCATCTCCAGCTAAACCCTACACTGTCTTCAGGTGTCATGAACCTAGTGTGTTACTTTCACACATTAAAAACATTCAGGTTTTAGTGAATGAGAAAAGAACATAGACAAGAGCTCAACGGCACAAAGTCACTCATGTTAAGTGGAATGAGATTTGGCTGTTATGAATCTGGGGTTACTTTACCTCTCTCAAGGCAGTGGTCGACTTTGGAAAACTCCTTCCTCCAGTCAAACCATGGTACCGCTTCTCCAGGGCAGACAGTCTGTCCTTTTCCTGAAATAGATGATTACATGATTAATACATTTAACTATGGTTATTTCTGTGGAGGTGTAAAAGCTTTGAACCTTTTGGAGCATCTGCAGAGTCAGGGTCCTGTCCTTGGCCAGTCGCTCACACTCCTGAGAGGCCTGCAGACCCAGCTGACTGGCCTGGTTTTCCAGAGCAGACACTTTGTCCTAAAACCAATAAAAGCAAATGTAATCCTGTTGAATATCCATAAATATACTCCATCATGCCTCTGAGAACTACTATCTTTAACTTATCAATGACAAGAGAGCTATAAAACAAACTGTAAATAATTGTGCCTGTGGCCTATTCTCGACACAGTCTTATTGTTGAACCAAATGTACAGAAAAGTCTCCATCGGAGTCAGAGTTGTTCGCACCTTCCTCTTGGCCACACTGCCCTGGTACTCTCCCCTCTCCTGCTGCAGCTGCTGGCTCATGTTCTCCCGCTCCTCCTCCAGGCTGCTCTCTCGCTCCAATTGCTGAAACTCCAGGTCCTCAAACTTCTTGGTTCCTGCTTCCAGCGCCTCCCCTTCCTGACCAGGCCGCACACACAAACCTCTGTTACATCAGACTCCTGGCTGATATCAACACATTGATTTGTCAAGCGGACAGCCATAAAGAACATGCTTCAACTGCTGCATTGCTTGGGCCTGAGGATTTTGATATAGAATATCAGTATCAACATTTTCTGTAGATTTCTCTTTTAGGAAAAAACATGATACAGTTGTGCTTGAAAGTTTAAACGCCCAAGCAGAAAGGCCACATTCTGGAGACTGTTAAGAGGTTGTGTGAAGCCTTTTGTTGTCTTTGAGCCGCTCTAGGGAGATCTCAAACTTATTGTACAGTTGATGCAAGGCGGCCATGTAATTGGAAGATATAAACTTCTGATCAAGGTTTCTGTTGTTATTATCCATCTATCCATTTTCTTCTACTTTATCCATTGCCAGATAGTGGGAGCAGTATTCTAAGCAGAGATGCAGAGACGTTGCTCTCCTTGAACCCTTCTTCAAGTTCATTCCTCAGGTGTCCCTTCAGCCCGAACCTCTCGCTGTGGAGAAGCAGCAGCTCTACCCCGAGCTCCTCCAGTGTGACTGAGCTCTGAACCCTATCTCTAAGGGAGCGCCCAGCCGCTATGCGAAGGAAGCTCATTTTGGCCACATGTATCCGTGATCTCGTCACTATCCAAAGCTCATGACGAGAGTTGAGGGTGGAAATGAAAATGGTAAATTGTCTCAGGTGCTGTCAATATAATTTGAAACTATAAAACAGGTTTATTTGACAATCAAGGGCTTCACACCCCCCCCTAACAATATAGCCAAAAAAATGACATTTCTTCCTGGGTGTGTACACTTTCAAGCACAATAACACAAATTGCACTAATGCTATACAGATAAACAAACTCAAGTCATATTATGTAACAGAGAATTCATAATCTTTCATCTTTAATCTTTAATAGTCTACAAATAATTTAATACATTCCTGAAAAAGGTCTCTTTTGTACTTTTGCAATGCTTTTCATGGACAACGGGGAAAAAACTATTAAAACACTACTTTCTACAAGAGAAGTCACAGGATCAGAGGGAGGGACATCAAAGAATGGATCTAGTCAGGGCTGGTGTTAATTGATTAGTGAGCTGTTAAGACATTATGACATGAGTTGCAACATATCAACAGACGAAGCACAAAACAAATCACACATGCAGTGGGGGCCGATTTGACCAGTGGAAGCAGCAGCTGACAGGGCCGTGCTCCAGCCGAGAGGAGGTGCGGTGGGTCAAGACCTCAGAGCGGCGTTCACAGAGGCAGCGGCACGTCTGTGAGAGCTTTGGGAAGGCAGGTGTGTAATGTGTGAGGACTGCAGTGCACGGGACTCCAGCGCAAGGTTAAAGGTCGCAGCCGCACTACAGCTCGAAAGGCATGGGCACATTGAGCACAGAGCTGGCAAATGTACATGCTCTATTCTAATGAAGGCAGGCGGACACGGACCAAACGGACTAAAATGTGCGTTTGACTTTTTAACCATTGAACAGACATGTTTTTTTTAAGTCTGAATTTACAGTAGATTTGAAGTTACTGATAGTAATCAACTAGACAAAGCACAATAGCTGATTTTTTTCACTTCCTCAAAAATGTCTTGTGGTGCTGCAGAGAGTATAACTGCCCTACACTGTAAATATACATAATACAAACAAGTAAATAACTGGTTCCAGTGAGCGTTATTCATCTTGTGATCTTTCTTAAAGCAGGAATTGGCAATAGATCCAGAAGTATCAGCAGCACACTAGTATTTATCTTGTTAAATTGAGAAAGTGATACAACAATGTTTGTTCCGATGGCAAATCATTCTTCAGAACAGTCAAAATATCCCCAAATCATATTTTTTTTTTGAAGTGTATCAAACTTTTCTAGAGCAGGGTTTGTCATGAGCTTGTTTCCAAGTACGTGTATGTAGTTTGGCTTTAAGTCTACTCTTCCCAAGCCACCGATCTGCATGGATGAGAGACAGTGAGAAGACAAGGTGGTTTTAAGATTTAATAACCAGAAATGGAATAAACGCAATGGTAAACCTTTGATGCTATATTTTGAAATATCTCCCTGAGACAAACTGGTATTCTCCACCAGAAAAGTAAGACCTAAATATTGTATGAATATTTATAAATATGTAGTCTGCTTATTCATGCTTATCTATGTGCATACGGCCACTTCTTGAGCACAGGGACTTGGGGCTTGGTGCTTCCGCTTGACTGACAGACCCACCCTTTTGAGCTGTTCCTGCAACTGTTCGCGGAGGGACTCGGGGCAGTTATGAAGCTGGTTCTTGAGCTCCGCGTAGCCCTCCTGGAGGCTCTGCAGGGATTCCCGCTCAGCCTCAACCTTAGCCCTCTCCTAGAAAACACCACACACACGCACACACACAAGCACACGGATGGATGGACCGGGAAGAGAGAGAAAAAAAAAACTCTGCTCAGTACACGCCATGCAAATCCAGGCTGCGGAGTTAGCAATGTCACACTTGTATGTCACAAATTCACATATCCTGTGAAGTAACAGTTCCAATTATTGGTCCTACAGCATTCATTAATTTGTCAAATATTCCAGAGAGGCCCAAAAAGACAAGTATGGGCACAAACTAAACAGACAAAGGCATTGCATCTCATGAGTGCTGCCCTAGTTTTAAATTTAAAATCAGATAAACAACAGGCCAACAAAAAAGTGTAAAAAAAACAGCAGCCTCAAAAGGACCAGATATAAATGAGTAAACCATATTAACGCTCAAATTACTTCAAAATTCATCAAACAAATATAAAGGAATGCGCCACTCATCAATGGCGACCTCATGATGCAAATAGTAAACGAATTGAAATTGAACCACATGTAGAATCATACAATATTTCAAAGAGAAATATTTTACAAAGGCAAGTCAAAGTGTCTGTATGGTACGAGCAGGTAAAGTACTATAAACAATGACTACACAGATGATAGAAACATGCTGAGAAATTGCTTGTTTCCTTTTGATGTATACGTTCCAGCTCCACTTTGGAACAATCGCATCAGTAAAAGCCGTTGTCTTCATATATGCATGCAGGTTATAGTCGTACAAAAGGCAAGCATGATGATTGTGAGAACCAGAGAAGCAGTGGACATCAGGGGTTAATAGATGCTGGTTAAAAAAAGGACTTTAGAAGGGAAGACATGCCAGATAATGCACCCACAAAGAGAATGGTAAATTCAATCCTCCGTACGGCTCTGATTTTAGGCCCAACTCCTGACTACACCAATAACCAACCAGGAAAAAGGTAAGAGATCAAAGGAGGCTTTTAGAAGTCAGGCAGTGAGGTTCTGTGTGGAATAATGTATGAATGAAGCCTTTGTAGATTCAGACTTGAAGGTAACAAATGTGATATCCCCAAACTCTTTCCCTGGCGCCTCTACCTTGTCTTTCTCCCTCTGAATGGCGCTCTCCAGTTCATCCAGCTTGTTTTGGAGCTGTGTGATGATGTCTGTTTCAGCATCAATTTGGTCAAGTTCTGCCTGTCTCTCGCCCTGTAGCAAGGCACGCTCCATCTCCGCCTGGAAAATTCGCCAAACAATGCGAAAAATGGAAGGGTTGGAATTAAGAATAAAGCTCAAAATCGTACACTGCATGCAATAGAGGTTCCCCATTTGAAACTATTCAAACTTGTAACCAGGAATCTTTCAGTCTTCCAGGTTACCTCTTGTTTGGACTCTTGTAGTTGCTGTTCCAGCTCTGTCAGCCGGGTTTTGAGCTCGTCAATCCGGGCCAGGACACGTACCCGCTCCTCCTCCAGGTAACCGAGCTCCAGGCGGCTAGAGCTGGATGACTCTTCATGCTGAAGCATTAAAGAAATGTCAGACAAGAATATCACAGTAAAACGTGAAAGCAGCAAAACCAAGGTATTTTATGTGAAACAGTGGATAGTCAGTGCATGCATGAGGAATAAATCAGAGAAGTAAAAGAAACAATATTATCTCAATATGTAATATGTATTTTCTATCTATTATTTATATTTTGTTTGTATTAATATTATTGTTATGAAGTGTTTTCTTTTCACTACTGTACTTGTTTAATCGTCGCTGCTTTTAGGTTGACATCTTAAATTTATCCAGGGACAACGGATTAAAAATGGCCTTGTGGCTAATTTTGGTACATTTACAATGGTCATTAACGTACACTGTCCATCTCAAAAACAAAGAAATAAATAAATACAATAATTGTGTCTTGTGACTATGGTGAGAAAAGCATTGATTTTAATGAATGTTTGGAGACAGAGCCAAGCAGAGAGTTCCCATGCTGCAGACACATGCAGAGCTCCAGGGCCCGCCCTCTGACCTGTCTGTCTCCATTGTGCAGAGCGTAGCCGGGGCTGGGGCCGGGGGACGACCTCACCTCCTGATGGGTGCTTTCTGTACTGCTGCACTCCTCCTTCAGGTTCTCTTCATCGCTCTCTCTCTGTTTCTGAGCCAGACGCAGAGTGGACGATGACGGTGTTCCTCCCAAAATGTCCACCGCTGGCCTCCCACATGTCCCCTCTGACAGTCCCCCGGGGAACCTGCCGGAGCTCAGCGGGTCGGGGCCATCTCCTTTGTTGTATTCGGCACACAGGTTTAGGATGGTCTCTAATCGCTGTCTTTCCTGTTGATACAAAAACAAACCAGGAACATCAGATGGCGGTCACACAGGGATGAAGACAAGTCTCTCACACCACAAACACATCAGAACTTTGGGCTCAGAAACTAGGACACAGGTTCAAAGCCGCAGTGAACAGTGACCCTTAGAGCTGCCTGTGCCAACCACCACTGAGATGTGATCAGGGGCAGACGCGGAGTCTGCCAGGGCCCTGCTGAAACAACAGAGGCTCAGTCTCACAATGAGCACAGGCTGAGACTTCCTCACATGAGTCAGAGTCTGGTTGTCCAGCTGTCACTGTGCACAGCCTGGCCACCGCCAAACCTTTGACCCGCACATGTCAGCTGTGTCTGCACCAGGACCCCCTCAAGAAAACTCACGCCACACGCTGAGGCCATTATTATTAGCTACTTACTACAATCTGCTGCCCAATAACACATTCTTAGCATTCTTGTACCAATGTTTTTTTCTGCTGCAGAGTTACTTTCACTTTATGTATTTGCATTGAGTCATTCAGGAGAAAAACACACAAACAAAGGGTTTATATTTTGTGTAAATTCTACAAGAAAAAGAGAAGCTCCCGATAAGACAGAACAGTATATTGTAAACAGTAAACTAAGCTTTGGGACCATGGAGGCATTGTTCCATCCTTGATCCTCTTATGTCTGAATTGCATTTAAATCCAGCTCTTGTCGCAGAGGAACACCAGAGAAGCTGAAAACTCCCACCCACAAACACCCAGCCTGGAGTTTGCTACATTTCCCGCTGAAGGAGCATCTGCCTGATTAGCAGCTACGGCGCCACCATTAGCCTTAGCCTGTAATCGAGGAGCAGTGGCTTTTAAGTGTGTAGGTGGGAGTAATAGGCCCCTTTAGGCAGATTTCTAAAAAGAGTCCAACTTTCTTGGCAGCTACTAACTACTCAAGTGTCCTCCCACTCTCCACATCTGTTTAGCGCCTCCATTTTTTGTCGAGAAAGAAGATTAAAAGCCACAAGTGTCATTGTCTGCAGTGATTGCCAGGCAGCCCCGGGCGACAAGGCAACCTAAAAGATGAATAAGTGACGCGATCAAAGAAACATTTTATAGCTAAATTTGTTTGGCGGCAACATAAACCCACAGCATGTACTATCAAATCGACAGCCAAGTGACATATGCCAAGTGAGCTAAAATTATGCATTCCAAACGGTTAAATATGGATGCACTAGATGTTTTCCCAATTAGTTTTAGGCTCTGAGGTTGAAGCTACGGATTAACAGGTCAGTGGGCTAATCTACCAAACAGCACCTCTATGTGCCAGATACAGTGACCCAATATGAAAATCGAGACGTATTTATTTACTAGTGTAGAATTACCATTTACAATAAAACTCATGTAATTTAGTAGCAAATACTCACTCTCATGTTGGATGTCTGTAGAGGCCGAAAGCTTGAAAGGCACTGAGAGGTGGGCCATAAGACAGTTGGGCAAATACAGACCTTTCAAAGCTTATTACACCCCCGTCATGTCACTGTCATAACAACAAACACCCACCCTGAACTAAAGAGGTCGGCCCCTCCGAAATAAGTATATTCAGATGCTCTCTCAATCCTTATATCAGGATGTGAGGTGTAGTTTGGAATCAATAGAAAATACATCCAACATCTATATGTGACAACCGCCAAAATACAAGTTCAGGACTTAGCCAAAATCTTTAACGATTCTCCAAGACAACCGCACATTTTGAAAAGAATGCACTGTTCCCACGCTCCACAAAGGCATCATCCTCCCACAGACAAGCTCTTCACTATCACATTAATGATGGCAATGTGCAGCTATAGGCTAGAGTCACTATCATATAGTGCCACGGTTTTTACCCATTTTAATGTACTGTTAATCAATAAATCACATTTTTTGCTTTTCATTTGACTTCACCACACTATATGATTAAACGAACAGATAGTAAAAATAAACGGCACAAATCTCAATATTTTCTCATAACAATAGACTTATTTATTAGGTTTTATGAATTAAGTCTAAAGCTGTAACAACTAACAAATCATGGTGTTTTTTTCATAATCTTCACCTATTTTAGCAATCGATTAATCATTAACTTATCTATTCAAAGAATCAAACACGTGTACGTGCTTTGTTATAATTATTACCATTCTAGAAATATTAGATTTCTAAATATAGACTTTTACTGAAATCAGAAAAGGGTGGGCTGCAGCCTTAATGAAAGTTACAGATCAGGCTTTTTACTATATGGAGAAAAGGGACCAATTAGACTAGATTATCTCATCAGCATCAGCAAGGCCCATTGTTCGCGTTTTATGATGTCAGCAATCAACACATCCACCTTCTATTTGTGTCCATTGCTAAGCCTAGAATATTCCATATAGTGAAACATTAAACTTATTTGCAAATGACCCGGGTTAGAATAAGCCTTCAACCCCAGATCTGTGGAGAGGCAAAAGCTTTCTCATAAAAAAAACATGTGTGATGATTGCTTCTCTTCCTGTTCATATATTAGTCTCAAAACATACTCATTTGTAATTTCTGCATTTTCCCGTAGCAGTCAGCACGTCTTCCTCATGTCTTCAACTATCTCCTGGGACTCTCTATCTCCTGTTTTTTTTTTTTTTCTTACTACAGACACACTCCCTCCTCCTCCCAGTTTCCCTAAGCGCCCGGGGCATTTCCCTGCCTCTGCACCTTTGATCAGCAGTTCATTTTCACCAGTGCTCTCCTGGCTTCATCGTAACCGCATACATAACAACTACATCAGTGGCGTAAACACAACATTTCATGCCCATATAGTGTGTTATGTGAGTAAACCAGTTAAGTTCAACAATGGCTTATTCTTTATATTTAACTACGGGGAGATTTATAAGTCGGCGTCTGCAAAAACAAACCTATCTCAGACTGGGTTCCTCTGTGGGTACAGCGTGTTCATCTCCCACGGGAAGAAACAGCCTCACAAGAAGATGTTAGCTCGACTTTGTGCTTCTCCCCTGCTGATTACACGCGCATCAAAAACAGGAAAAGCAAAAAGGCCGGTCCTACATCTCTGGATAATAAAAATAAAGCCGGTGGTCGTCTTATGATGTGACGATCGCAGCTTGGCACAGGAAGGCGGTGACATTTTAGCATCTCCACTCGGGCCCTGAGGGGAAAGCTCCGATGAAGACAGAGCGATCAAGTCAAAGACTCGCAGCCAAAAGACGTGTACTTCAAAGGGGCACGTACAGTGATTAAAGCAGGGATAAAGCGCCAACGTCGACATTGACAAAACAGCGTGCGGAATAATGGCAGGATTAGCAGCGATTGTTTTTATAGAATGAAGATAAAGCCGGCAGGGTGCAACATGTGCAGTTAATTGCGTCAGCTTTGTAAAGTTAAACACTTTGTCAGGCACAGAAATATTGGATTAAGTATCACTGTACTCCCAAAAGAAGAAAGTCAACAACTTTAAAAACATGATATTAGGCAATCTATTGTATTTTTGCACTACTTCTTTTAGTTGGAACCAGAGAAACATGTTCCAGGCCGTTGTACTAAAGCAGGACTTTCTTCCTTAATCCCAGTGGTAAAAATCTGTAACATTATGGCAACATCTATAACATTACCATAAACAAGATGAATAATTCAGTCTCATAAACCTAACCTTAGATAAATGTATGTATAGAAATGATTACCATTTCAGTTTTATGGTCTATTTGGCCTAAACACAATGTTTCTGGTTATTGCAACACATTAGTTCTCATCATGTAAAATGTGCTTGTTGTAAAAGAAAGAAATACTGTAGTTTCTAGCAAATAATAAAAGAGTTTTCAAACCAGTGAAATAGGTGACACTAGCAATATACCAATATATACAATCTAGTCTAGTACATCTAAGATACATCAATAAACGTTGTTTTAGGCCTGGCTATATATTTAAAATATTCAAAAGATGCAAGTAGTTCCTTAATTCCTTACATTTTAGATATGATAAGATAAAACTTAATTAATCTTGTAAAAAATAGTAATAGATAACCCAGAACAGAAAATACACTGTTCAACAATAAACTTACAACTTGCAAAGGAAACTAATGAGCATAGATCCATGCTGTGAAAACATCAGGGGTGAAACTATTATGAAATCTCCACTTTAAACATTTAAATTCCTTCCACCCTGAACTTTGGATCGATTTCTCTTGCATAGCATTTAAAATATTATTTAGCCGTGACTGTGTCCTTATCTTATTGATAGGACAGAGATTGCAGCTTTAACAGTGTCCAATACAAACAATTCTGTTCTTAAGAGTAATCCTTTCTCCACATTTGTTTTCACTACAAACCACACATCACGGTCCTCACACTGGTAAATAATGATCACAGTTTTATATTTCAACACACCCAGGGCTTAAATAATTGTGAAATGAATTGAACCTCCCACGACAAACTCCATGTGTGTTTACTGTGAGCGATTGTAAATCACCTGAGCATTAAAGCTGGCTGGGGTACTTAACTTTATGCATAAATAATACATGCAGTTTTTCCCAGAACAAGGGGAAGTAAAATGTTTAAATCAAACCACAAATTGTATTCAAAACAAGTTATCTTTTGTATACATTAAGAGGCCTGGGAGTCAATATTTCAGATTTCTTTCATCGATAGCTGATTGGCTGAGTGAGGACCTCTCTTTTGCCCTATTCAGTCTAGAAAAGCTGATCTAAAGATGTGACAGAGGCCAACTGTTTGAGCGCTAGTAACTAGTTAGGTGGATTTCAATACAAAGTAAATTTTTTTGTGGTTTGAAAGTTAGGTATCCCAGCTTTAAGATGATACATCACTAAACCTACACTTTTTCTAATCTTAGTAAATAGTGTTGAAGGTGGATAATGAGCTTGTAACCACAACATCACATGGCCCCTCTACAAACACTAGACACATAGAAAAATCCAAGGTCTATTTTAATGTCGCAGGCAGAGTTCTGTTAATATTAGCAGCACCCCAGACTTTTGGTTACCTTCAGAAGAGCGGTCATGCTGTATAGATGGACAGGCTTGCCTCTGGCCATAGACAGCACATACAGCATGGTCTGACTTCGCCTCTTACTCCCACTGTGCACATTGAACTTCTCCATCGTTCTGTCTGCCCCTCGTCTGGGATCACTGCACTCATGTGAAAGTGCTGGGACCGGGTCTGGACTGTGGTCAGGTCTTGTGAGAAGCCTGTGTGAAAAGGAGGCGGAGTGGTGGGGTCGCAGCGCGTGGAGGGACGAGCTAAAGTGGGAGGCGAATCACTAAGAAAAGCAGCGGCTAACTTTAAGGATAACTTTATATGCTCAGGCTACTTTAAATAGGCCAGGGGGTTCAATTAAGGCAGGAGATGATGTATTTCATTATTCTAACGCTGCCAGTAACAAATATCTTCACCGATATATTCTTTTTTTTAGCCAACAAGTTAATTACTCTATTTCTTTGGATTATACGCATTTAAAACAGCAGTCTAATTATTACAGCCCTAAAATCATATAGGCCGTTATTCATAGTTATATCTAATTTCACTTAAATGTTTGTATTTGCTGCCAAACAATAGCTGGCTTTTCGTACCCAATCTTGAAATCATCCCGCTTGCCGCACTTTGAGAACTTTGAGAACTTTATTGGATTAATTAGTTTGCCATGCACAAATATGTTGACATAATTAGGATAATATGAACATCCACAAAGTATGCATTATGGACATATAATCAATGATTTCTTTAGTGCACGTTTTTCCGCACTTCAATCTGTAGTGGAAAACCCCCAATGTAATAAATATTGGTATAGTTTACAGTAAAAGAACAGCTCAGAGTAAAAACAGCTTGTTTGGGTGATCTGACAGGAGCCACAGGCTGCAGTGGTGAACTTCAACAGCTAAACAACGCCCTCTAGTGGAGCATGCGTGAACAAACAGCACACAAATACATCTTTTTGTGGTCAAAGAGATTTTATGATCATAGAGTAAGAATAGATGTTCTGTCAGTGGGTTCAGTGTGTTAAAATGACAAAGGCACCGGGCGTCTTTTTAACTGAAGCTAAAGCAAAGCTCAAACAGGACTTGGTGACGTGTGAGTCCCAAAGGATAGAAACACAAGCTGAATGTTTCAAAGGCAGATTATTGCAGCTTTCCTTTGCATGAATTGAGAACAAAATAAATACAGTAATTACACAGAGTCAAACTACCACTGGGGACTTCTATGAGGATTTTAGGATAGTTAGATACTTGAGTAAATTCAGAAACAAAATCATAGTAATTCGCTGAAAACGCAGGGCTGTAAACAATCCAGACTATTTCTCTGCATGAACTCCTCATGGCCCAGTGTACTGTCAGTGCTGTGTGAGTGGTCTGGTGCAGGTTTGGTGGGTATATTTGGTGCTCCACATGAGGCCAGGGTACAAGTATATTTGGTCTCATATAATCCATGTGGACAGTAGCAGAGATGTGAACTATGCAGTAAATATTTCTACCAACGTCACACATCTCCAACGTCTCCAACATCTGATCTGACTGTAAGATGACAAAGCAGAGTTGAAATAGCCTGAAGACGCTTTCATTAAATTTTGAATGTCTTAAGTGCAGCAGTCAAATGGGAAGTACGACTCAAACGGAGCTGCACAAATAAAAGTCAAACTGTGACAAATCAATGACTTATTTAATCATAACAAGACCTTTCAATACAAACTGTACCAAAATTAAGTTAAAACTTCCAAATTGAATTAGGGGCAGTATGTATCATGCACTCTGAGTGGTCTAAAGTCATTAAAATTACAGTCCAACTTATGTTGCCAGAATCGTCCTGCCTGTGACACAGGTAGTTACTAAGCATTCAGATGAACAAAAGAAAGAAATAAGAAAAAAAAAGTAAGAAAATGATTGGTCGAATAAAAAGGGGGCAAGGCAAATGCTCTAAAAATGACTAAATAATAAAGGTAAACTCAATGTAGAACAACTATTAAGGTATTAAAATTATTAGATAATATTGATTAATTGATGAAGGAAACACAGGATGTTTCATACTGTTTCAATTTGGCAGTTTTCCCATTATTTTATGTCAAATCATTTAAAAAACGACGTACAATATTTTGTAGACCAAGAATTATCTAATAAGTCAACAAAGTGACAAAATAATGACAGTTTTTTTTTTTGCCAAAAAATAAAAACTAGACAGACGCTTATGCGACCGTCGTTTACATGTTCTCATAAGAAGTAATGCTAGACTGTAATAAGAGCAGCAGAAACATGAGGCGTCTGCTCAGCTCGGTGACGGAGCCAAACGGGACTGCCCTGGTCATGTGGAGGGCTGGACTCTGGACAGATGGAGCTGAGGAGTCACTGCAGGACACTCATTAGACAGGGCTTACTTCCAACACACAGTGACATTAGATAGATTAAGAAAAAGAGATTTAATCAGGCTGTCCTCAGTTTAACACCTGTGTCGTTTACTGTAACTGTAGACATTAACAATCATTGAATCTTATACACTGAATATTCAATTCAGTTTACTTTATTTATCATAGCAAGAAAGCACAGCACATGTTCAGCAGCCCTATGACACCATCCCTGGCCTATGCTTTACAGTGTGTGGGTTGCATCACAACCTTTGTACGGCTGATATGAAAGCAGCTGTATACGTGCTTGTGCCTGGGAGCTGTGTAATCTTATTTGATACCACAGCAGGAGGACTGTTTCTTGCATAATTTCTCACAGTGTATACAACTTTGTTTTGTGGTAATCACTTATATGAATGAGTAGTGTGTGTGTGTGTGTGTGTAATCATTAAAATTCAGGCGCTTCAGGGAGCGCCAAACCTGTCATAGCAGTGACCGTACTGTGACTAATTACAAGGCCTAAAACTCATGTCTCCACAACGTCTATAGAGAAAATACAGTTGTATACAAACACAGACATTTTGGATGAAAGATTACTCTCAATCTAAGCCAAAACGGTATGGGTCAATCACACAATGCATCACTTGAGAGCACTTGAGACATCCTTATTGACATGTATCTGTTTTAATAATGTGTAATTTGATGTAATTGTGACTGAGTTCTTAGTCTCAATGGAACTTTCCTGGTTAAATAAAGGTTAAATAAAATGTGATTTCACTTGTATGCACTTGTTTTGACAAACTGAGCGACATTTCAAGCAAAACAATGATTTCTCTATTGCAAGAAGGGACCAGGCCAATGCACAAAAAGGGGGTCCCCATCACGTATGTAAAAGCTGGATAGGCTAAGCTTTGTAAACGCTAGGACAGAATGCATCCTTAAGCTAAAGGCTTTGAGTATTTACAGTATCATCTAAATTGTGTCTTAAATCATACATTTCCCAACTCTGTGATCAAACCGTGAAAAACAGCAGCATTGCTCAGCCCTGACAAAAATCACTCCTTTGAGATTGACCATATATACGCACTGAATGCCTTTTTTTTTTCAAAGTAACTGTGCTCTTGACCTTGCAGGCATTCAGCTAAATACACTTACACATTTCTCTAAAGTCAATATCTCTTCTTTGTGTCAGAGCTGAATCCAGAACGAAGGTCGCGGTGACTCATATTTACTATTAACTATTCACTAGTAACGCAGTTTGTCTCAAACTATCTGAACAAAATATGTTCAGAGCAAAGGCACAAATAACTCGACTACTACGACTACTACCACCACTATGTGTTGTCCAGATTAAACTGCCAACTCATATTATTGACTCATTCATCTTTTAAAGCTGTAGGTTATAGTATGTGCAGCTTATTCCAGCAGCAATTGGAGCGCTATGTTTGTAGAGCTAAATGAATCAATGGAAGTGACAAAAAGCATGAAAAACACTACTAAAATCATTACTACTTAATTAATCAAAAAAACAAACAAATATTACTCCAAAAACAAAACAGACTTTTAAGGGAATCTGACAGAAAAAACGTAAGGCAAAGCCATTTGTGTCAAACCCACACTGTGAAAAAAATGATATCAATCACAAATCATATGATCTTGAGAATTTTAGATCCAAGATAAAGTTACCAAAAAAGTCACATTATTAGACAATTGTGACGTCTTTCTCCCAACAGCCTTATCCTAACAGTAAACAATGTATTACCTCTATTCAAAAACACAGGATCTGTGACATTACCATGCAAGAAGACGTTACTACAACTTGCTGTAAAACATAACAAACAACACCCTAAAGTTGAGCTCATTAATTGAAACAAAGTCCCAGAATGGCACTTTAGTTGTGAAGTTGCGCCTTAAATGCATTCCTCCGCGGCACATGTGTCACTGTTTTATTACCACGTCTCTCCAGGAGGTCCCAGAACACAACCTGCCCCACACAGACAGCGGGGGCATGTCAGCGCGCCCCTCCGACCAAGCTGTCCCACACTCTTTACACCATCATTTGTAATTACAAGCGGGGTGGACAAATGCTTTCCTCACGCCCTCAAACTCGCAGAAAGACTTTTAAAGGAGCTCGATTCAAACGGCCAGACAGGTTCACAACGACTGCGGCTGCTGCCTCCTCCCCCCCCCCGTCCGGTTCAGGAAACAGCAAACAATGTGGTTGCTAAGAGATGGCAGGACGTCCCGGGTCTGACATGACAGCGGCGGTGCAGACGGCCAATAGTCCAGATAAGGACCTGTCACTCAAAAGTTTTATGGACTTTCAGCAGAGATAGGAGGAACGGTTTATTATTCTTCAAAGACCACGGATGCCGAAAGTGAATGATTTGCATTATTGGAAGACAGTGAGTCATATTTCTCAATATTACTTCAGAAATTTATTCAGAAGCATGAACTTATTGACAAGAAGTTCCTAAAATCATTGATCTATTGAACTAGGCTGTGTTATGCATGACTCTATATGTGCAGTCTAGGGCTAAATAATCATACATTTTATAATTTATTAGTTCGTTAATTAATACTCTGGTGAATCGACAGTGGAAATATAATGTATAACAAAATCAAGGGCATAAATTCATACCACTAGTACAAAGACAATGCACAGATGAAGACCTGAGAAAACTGAGGGATAAACATAAAGTGTTTTGTGCTACAGACATTGTGCATTGTTTTGCCAGATTTTTTTTGTCTTTTTTCCAGTTAGTATATAGATATAGTTTGCACTCACCAGCCTCTCCATCTCCTGCTCCCTCATGCGCTCCTCTCTCTGCCGGCGGTGATACTCCAGAAGCTCGTCCTCGTTGTCGCTGATCTCCGAGATGCTGTTCTTCCGCTCCCTCATTCCCGGGTGCGGCCTTCCTGACGTGGACATCTTCCGGTGCGACCTGGGACTGGCCGCTGGAGACGACCCCGGTAGAGACCCCAGGCTGTAAGCCGGGGTCAGAGAACTCCCTAAACCTGCTTTTCTAGTTGGCGACGGACTACGAGCTCTCATTCCTTTGCTTGTTAATATCTCGTCGGGTGTCGTTGCGGTTTTGCGGCGCAGTCTCGGGCTTTCGGAAACAAACTTGCTTAAACATGAAGGACTGTCTGGAGTTTTTAGAATTGGGACAGTTCCTGGAAGCGCCCCTGGAAGTACAGGGACGCCTCTTCTCGACATAGACGGGCTCAGCGGAGGCAGATCTCTCATGCTAATACCTGATGTACTACCATTGATCTCTGTGTTCCTTCGAGCTACGCGAGGGCTCTCTGGTGGATTCAGCGTTCTTTGTTGTAACGGTC
Organism: Pomatoschistus microps; assembly: GCA_029875035.1. Taxonomy (NCBI): domain Eukaryota; kingdom Metazoa; phylum Chordata; class Actinopteri; order Gobiiformes; family Gobiidae; genus Pomatoschistus; species Pomatoschistus microps. Next base: position 13,469 of record JAPMNZ010959698.1, on the reverse strand, counting down.
CGCCTTGGATGATGTGGACTATGGGGTCTAGCGGCGGCTGGAAGGCTCTCGTATGTTGGGAAAGTTGCCTTGACGGGCTAGACGTGAGTGAGCGATCCACTAAGCTCATCTGCTCCCTGAAAGGACTGGCGGGTCTTTCTTGAAGCACTGTTGTGGTCTTGGTCCTTGAGTGTGAAGGAGATGGGCATGTTGAAAACTTGGGCATAAGTCTTGGGCTACTTGGCACAATATTGCGCCCATTGAGTGAATCTTCAGGCGACAAAATCGTAGCGTGTCTTGGGCTTTCGTTTGAGTCTAAACTTAGTCCTCTCCTGTTTGATTTTGGACTTGGAGGGGTTTCTGAGAACAGCTTTCTTTGCAACCGAGGGCTCTCTGGAATCTTCTGACCTCCACTGCTACTGAAATTGAGTATGGTTCGTGGTTGAGGGACTGGCGGACCAAGAGAGGTGAAGTTGTAGCTGGATGATCGTACAGGCACAGGTGGCAGGGAGGCGCACTGGTCAAAGGGTCCACCGATCGGGGATGGGCTGGTGAAGCTGCCACTACTGGCTGCTGATGGAGATGACAGTGGAGAGAATGGAGGCGATGTGTTTTCATAACTCGACCCAACGGACATGGCTCCGGGGCTGGTGGGGGGAGACAGCAGGTACCGCCCTCCTCCGTTGACCATGGGAGAGACCGGGGAGGGAGACAAGCCCCCGGGGAGCTTCTTGGAGTCGGAGGAGGTGGGTTGAGGGTCGTCCATGACTAAAGAGTCCATGATGTCTTGTAGGTCCTTCTCGATGGAGCTGACGATCTTACTGTGCTCAGACTGAACTTTGTCGCCAGCAGCCGTAGAGGACTGAGCTGGGCTGGAGTGGTGATTCCCATTGACCAGGCTCTCAGTGTCTGCAAAGGGAAAAAACATATTGTAAGCTTTTGTTTATGCCTGGAATAGAATTGTTCTTGCTGTGGTGTAGTCATAGACAGATTATACAACAATAAACTAGAATAATCTTGTTGTTGAGAAGATATAAGAATAAATATGCATAACTAAAATGCTACAAAAGATCCATTTACCTGTAATTATGATCTGAACATTGATATCCGAATACTAAACAAAAAATGTATTTATGTAAAAAAACTTTATCGGCCCAGAGCTTTCCTAGACTGTTTATTCATAGGAAATCATTTGTAAAAAATTAAAACATTTTCAAAACAACGTCAAAGCAAAGTCTTACTGTTCAAAAGCCTCCCTCGTTTTTTCTACTCTCCCATGGGCACATCTGTTTTAGGATTGTGAACACAGTTTTAAATCTGTTCAGTTTTTTAGCCACTTTCAACTAATACTGCATACATAACATTGGCTTGGATCGGTCTTGCTCTTGTTTCAATCACAATGCTCATTGCACAAATAAAATACTGCCCAGGGACCATTATTTTGTATCAAATCAAAGAAATACAGAGGATAAATATAATAGATAAAGTGTTTCTGATAGAAATCTGGAAGAAATGTGCCCACATAACCCAATTACAGTGACGTTGAACTCAAGCTGTAATCTAATCTGGAGCTTCGATTCCCACCACAGAAACACAACTCCCCACGGCAGCGATCACTGCACGGGGCAGGTTAAATTTAGGCTAAATACAATTAGTTTTGAATTGATCTGATGACAACAAACACAGAAATTAACAATTCTTGAAGTCAATAAATGAGTGGCAGTAGAATTGATAGTAGTGGTAAATAAAGAAGGTTAAAAAAATTTAAGAAGGATTCTGATAACCATATGATACCATAATCCACAGCATCCACTATAGGTAAAAATCCAACAGCAAATGTCCTCCTGACCAAGATTCCTCATTATGTGGGCATGGGGGCATGGGGGCTCATAACAGAGGTACTAGTGGCATTAAAGGATGGGTCGAATGCAAATGACCAATCTATCTATATAGGGACAATAAAGTCTACCTCAACCTGAGCAAACTATTATTACACTGGCTTTAGATCTTGCCTTTGAATTTCAAAAGTGACAATACAAAATATTACAAATGTGTAATGTGAAATGACAGAAAAGAAGACTTATTTGACCCTTTACAACATAATTACTTTGTCTATTTTCATTTGCATAGTATATTAAAAATTAAGAACATTATATCAAAATTGTGTATGATCTGTCATAATGAGATGACAGATCAAATTATTGGCCAAATTTGCCTGTGTAATTGCTACTAATAAACAAAACCCTTTCAATGATGTCAAGACCAGCAATGCCAAGCTCAAGTATCTCAGGTGGCAATATATTTTGTCTTTAAATAATGCCTAGGACGAAACTACCTATAAAATATGCATTAGCAGCTTGTTCTACAGAAGTGGGCTTGGATTTAAGTCCTGCCATCTTCCTCCCCGTTTATCTTGAAGACAATGACGCTCTGTGATAATGACAGCCTGTCCACACTGAGCACCGAATGTAAGTCCAGGCCAATTGTACAGCATTAGAGGAGCTGTCACGCTGCTGATAATAGCCTGGATTTTAGGCGCTGTGTGGTGCGTTAAATGTCACGTCGCCTATCCAACAAAATGCAGCTGGATTCATATGTGCAGTGTCACCAGAGGCAATAGCGGAGCAGTGGTAAAAATAAATGCAAGCGTTTGCTCAGGGAAAGCCCATACAATGATGTCATGGGCTACCGCCTCAGCCAGGAGCACTTGACAAAACCACGCTTGAAATCATCAGGAAGCAACTATCCGGTCCTAATCAATACTCCCACCACAAATGTACTTGATAATCATATATCATGTTAGTAATAAATGCGTGTCCAATTCGGCAGGTTAACTGGGTAAATAGCCAGGGTCTTTCAGCAAAAAAGTTTAATTTCAAGTTCATCTGACACCATCTATCTGATACCGTTTCGTGTTAAATACATAACATATAGTGCAGAATTCCCCTCTTATTTATCATCAATGTAACAGCCGGATAATAGACAGGGCAGGGTTTTATCGTAATATGCGTTCATTGTTTCTTGTAGTGTAATAACATTTTTACAATAGGCTAATGAGATGGAAACAGCCGCTTTGCTAATGAAGTACGGCGCGTCACCTGGTACTATCGCATCTGTCAGGCGTTGTGCGCGAAGCAGGTTACTCACATCGTGGAGAGATAATACTGCGAGCAGCCGTGTGTCAGTGCGGCTAAAAGACACATAATGAAGGCGACATCCTGCGCACCGAGGAGCCAGAGAAGCCGAGCACTGATGGGGCCTGGACGGACTCCATAAACCATAAACCGGGGTGGATATCAGCCTGGGGTGCCGTGGGGAGCGCGGTGAAGCTAACCTCTACTGAACAGCTAACTTCCGGTACAGCTTTCAGCGTAAAACTATTCAATGTTTTATTTTCTGAGTACAACACAATATGTTGGTATATATTCTAAATGATGTAGTATGTAACTTGTCAATGAACCAAAGTTAGTGACTTAGTAAATCAAAAGTGATGCATGTATGTAAGAAAATATCTCAGTATTTTAATCGAAGAAATGCAATGCTGTGCACTTCCGGTAGTTTATCTACAATGTTTTTGGCTTGACTCTATATCCAAGCAAATAGAAAAGTGTCTAATAAGCGTACACGAGGAAAAATGACTTCTGGCATGACACTATAAATTACTATAAAATAATCACATCCTCAGAAGCCTATATATTATCTGAGTAATATAATATATTCTATAATGTGTATGTACAGATAGAAGGATGTCAAAAAGGGTTGCTGCCACAGGTCCAAGTACAGCATATTTCATGAAACAGCATTCATGGAAAGAAAATAGCAGCTTGGATGTGAATCTGGAATGATTGATGCTTGAATGAAATGTACTTTAATTCATAAAATACTTGAAACTTGTTGACTGTCTGGCTACCATTCAGTTCGTCTGTGTCACCATAGTGCCTCACTCTTTTCTGATACTGGCCAATGCAGGAGCCTCCTCAGGAAGACAGGCTGCAGGTTCTTAATAAAGTGTCAGCTAAAACGGAAATTAGCCCTAAAATAGGTTGTATGGAGGCACTAGAAGGGATACCTAGGAGTGACAGACAGTAGAATAGAGGTTTATAAATCTCAAAAAAGATACCCCAGCCACTCTTGCCTCAGTAAGCAGCTCAGAGGCACAAAGCTGTGAATGGCCAGGAAATGTCCAATCGGAGACAAGATCTTTGTTGAAAGATGCTGGATAAAGGCAGCTGCTCTGTGAGATAGACTTGGAAAAACAGTGTATACATAAAAGTATTTGACAGATGGGTCTACTGCATATGAAATGACATTAAAAACAGACAGGACATATTAAAAGTTTTAACAAGTTTAGGTTTATACAGGATTTTTATGGTTGATGTCAAAACCAATGACAGCTAACACAGGGTGATGGGGAAATGTTTTTGTATTGTTACTTTGCAAACACAAATATCTCCTTCAGAACTGTGCTACAGGCCTGATCATTAATAAAGTAATAAACACATTCATTTTGAGTTGCTGATGACTTCCATGATTTCTCACAAATAGATACTGCTCATGCCTGGGGAATTTAGTGCACAAAGGATTATGTGTGTGCTGCCATCTACTCACAAAACTAGAGCCTACACACACTCTTGTGCACACATTTCAATCCAGGTTCAAAGCATAGTGACATTATCTTGAACGCTTTTATCATAGCTGTCTTGCTCAGATGAGAGGGGCAATTTAGCCTCAGATATGACAAATACTTTGAGATTATCATGGGAGTGGCATAAATCAGTCAGTGCAACTTGGGAATGCATAATTGAAGAAAATGGCACGTTTCTAAACATCGGAAACCTTTCATTAGGGGATCAGGAAGTGCACTGCAGCAAGCTTTCCTTCTCGCTATACATATCTCACAGTGGGCAGCGTCACCAGCTAAAGCCAGGACATAACATTACAAGATACTGGGACAGAGCCTGATAGCGAGGCGGGCCAGGGAAAGGTTGTTTTACACGCACACGCGCACACAGGCACACACACACATATGTAAGCAGCCCAAAGTTTTGCCCAGAGACGCGATGGAATGGGATGCTCATAAAACATGCATAGTGTGAATACAGTGCCAGGTCCCAGCTGGGGATCATTCAGACCGGGGGGTACAGAGCTCTAGAAAGTCGGGCTTGTGTCAGAGAGGCTGTAATTTAGGCTTGCATATAGATGAACAGTGCTCCCTTTAATGCATGTGTGGTTCCACGAGTGATTAAAAAACTGGGTTAGAATTGTTTTCATGTGAGCAAAAACCATCACTCATATTTTCTTTAAAATCAAAGCATATTAGTACATGTACATTGTTATTTGTCCAATGTATATGTTGCCATTTGTTAATTATAATTATACATTACAGATTGCCATTGTGGACTTGTAAGATTTAGGGGGTGACTTTGTTTTTAATCGATTCATAAATTATATCACATCACACATTGAACCACCAATATTGTCCAAACTAATCATTTCACTTCCGGTATTTGTATGTGATTCATCTTTGGTAAATACAAAGGTTTTTAAATAAATGGTCAGAAGCAAAATGATCCTTTTAATTGTTTGAATATTATTGTTTTGAATAAGAAACTACAAGGGTTATGGGAGAGTGACTATATCATTATTGTTTTTGAAATTCTTGCAACAAAATCCTTTGTAATCATTGATACAGAAATAAACATTGTTATTTTGTCATGTCATTATGTATTTTCATCATACAAATATACACATTTTCTTTGCATCGTAAAGGATAAAGCTATTACTCATTCACACTCCTCAGTAACGAGTAAAAAATGCACTAATAACAGACTCCACACTATACAGGACTTTGTTTGGGTGACTTCCTCTTTCCTGCAGAGCGCCACCTCAACACCTCCTGAACACTGCTCTCTATTCAGGCTCTGGAGCTGTGTGTAACCCAAGCTTCATGTGGGACTTTCTCCTCACTGGATTTATCATTAAAGAACAAAAACTCAATGTGCTCCTTACAGTTACAATAATGTGTTTTGTGGCTACTGGGATGTCAAGATTATATTAGGTTATTAAAGAAGAGGTCTCTATGTGTAAATTGTCTGTATATGAATAAGCAGTAGCATGTCTGCAATTGTCCCACTATGGGTCAATTGCAGCTGTAGTACGGTAACCCATTGAGGAAATAAAAATACAAGTTCACAGTGTCATCCTTCAGCTCCACGACTATAGACACGGCCAGAACCTCTTGAATCCAGTTAGTTTGACTATATCGACATTTATTTGTGATAGTGACACTACATTCTCTGGACTAATGTACCGTGGTGGGTGAGAGAGTAAACATGAATGTGAATAAATGTGTAATTCAGCCAACTTCAGCTCCCATGTCTGACCTCAGTCCAATTACAGCCAACAATCCAAGTTATAGGTCTCGTGGAACAAAAAAAAGATGTATAAAATAATGAGGTGAGATTAATAAAAAACATTTTAGTTGTTAGTTCAGGTAATTTGTAATGAATTGAATCAAGCCCTCTACATCACTTATGTGTTGTTAAGTTTGAGGTTGATAATGGTAGAGGGCCAACGTTAATAGTTTAAAGACTTGGAAATAAAAAGTTGATTGGTGGTTATCAATAAATGTGAGAAAACAAGTATTGTGATGTATGTCTTCACAATAACAGTAATATTGTGTTCTATTGTCATCCATGTAACACAACTAAAGTAAGAAATCCCCCAGTGTCTCGTACCCGTGTATCGTCCGTAGTTCCCCGTGGAGAGGCCTCCTCCCTGGGGCATCATGCTCTTCATCCTAAAGGCCTCTTCAGGGTGGTTGAAGCGGAAGAAGGCAGACTGGCCAAAACACAGCATGCACCCTGGAGAAGAGCAAATACAAATGTTAACAACAATTATATTCACTGTAGGAAGATACAGAGATTTTAATCATACAGTTGTGCGTTTATTTGACTTGACCTGTAGTGTATGTTATTTCAATATGCGAACAATATGTATTGCAATATCTGGAAGATGTGAAGATAATTGCCCAGACAAACTTTGTGAATAATTTCTGTAAATCACTTCATTAAAAGTTGCAAAAAATACAATATGGTACATTCATATCTTCCCATATGCTTTGTTTTGCTTCAAAAAACTTTCCTTATTATGTTTATACAATATCAGAGAAAAACACTTGGTTATGTCAGTTCTCCACACAACCATAGAGGATAGATACTGTAAGATGAAATATCCAGTGAAAATAAAAAAGTAATACTGTACATATACATTTAGACACGGGCTTTGCTGCTCATCTGTGCTAAACACCTCTGAGCGATATACCGTTCACACCAAATTCATGCATCTGATTACTATCCAAATGATTGTGATATTTACAAAGTTTTTCCAATTTACTGAATTTACCAAGAAGAAATCATGTAGTGAGTTAGAGTTTTATGATGACATAATTTACCAATTTCTTGTCTCTGGTTTTTGGGCATGGTGCTACAAACGAAACAATTTTTTATTTTGTTCTGAACAACCTATTAAACTTCTTGATAATTATCTCAAAAAACAAAAGCCTGGTTCAGATTCATCTGAGAATGTAACTGTTTAGAAATAATGTTTTTTTTTTTTTCATCTTTCACATTCCAATGAGTTTTTTCAATTGGATGAATAAACTAAGAGGGAGATGGGGGCTATAGTGCTTATGCACATGGGAACATTTTAAAATATTAACCCTGCGCCTTTAGTCAACCTCTCTGATTTTTCAAACCCTACATATAACAATAAAAACAAGGAGCGGTTGTATCTGTTGGTCATGCATCCCACTGGTTTAATGAGCGTGTCTATCTGATGTGCCTTGCCCACTTCCTGCGTTTAATGTCCCCACCATAGTCTAATCTCAAACGGCCGATGTGTCCCATAAACTGTGTCAAGAGTGAGCAGGTGTTGATGCTCACGTCTTATAGAAATAAGAGGATTCTTCAGGTGTGTACGTGTATGTTTTTGTGTGTGTGTGGTCTCTGTGGTAAACAAAATGTCAATCAGGGCCACATATTGGAAAGTCAATACAAGATAAGATTGCATGTTTATGGCTGTTCATAAAGCACAATTGTCTTCTTTCAAAGACAGATCATTGTGTTCGGCTGCTGATAAGGTCCCTCTCTGCTTTAGGGTCAATATTGTCTCCACAACAAACCTTTTTTCTTGCGTGCTGAATTACATTTTCCAGTATGATCCTGTTACACGGTGAAGTAGAGTGCTTTTTAGAATTACATATATTTAAGATCAATTATTTTCAGACTTACCAGTGAACAAGATTAACAAGGATTTTTCTTTGTGTTTTTTCACAGTTCCATGATGTGAATGTGTTGTGTTCATTCCGATGAAAATGTAGAAACATAAATGTGTTTTTTCCACACTATTTATGTGTTATCTCATAGTACTGCATATGTGGAAATGCGCTTTTCCACATATAGTTTCCCTAAAGGTATTTGACCCTAAATGGCCTCCCAAACCTTATCTATGTTGCAAAATAAACATTTAGAATAATTGAAATAACACAATCAATACAGGCTTGCAAAAATACACAATGAACGGATCAGAAATAGTAGTATCCAGTTAAACAGTGAGTTTTGCAGTGCATATTTTAAACAGTTTTCACACAGCATGTACTTCACTACTCTCTATGATTCTGGGATCTTACTGTGATCTATACATGCCACAAACTGTATTTTTATTACATTTTGTTTAAGAAATTATCATATTATTATTACTGCTTCAGGACTAATATTTAAGTTTCCACCCTCATGATAATTGCAGCCATCCAAACCCGCGTGCATCTGTCGGGATCATTGGAAAACTGAAAAGATGCTGAGTAAGAGTTTGGGTCGAGCTGCAGCTGGAGGAAGAGGCCACGTTACCACTGTCAGCCTTTATATATACTACTCATCACTCATTCTCTCTTGGTCTGAGAAGTATTTGTGGAATTTCAAACCTGGAATAATAAGAGAGTTTTTGCAAATATCACAAATGTTTAAATAATGATGTGGTCATAACACACTAAGACCTGTCTACGATTCATCTATAACAGAAGATATTTTTCTATTAAGCCCTTATGTAATGTTACTGTCTCTCTTGCTTGAGCCTTTTTGCTTGGTATGAAAAGAAAAAAATTCAGAGTACAATTTTATGGGTAGGAGTATATAAAACTCTTGAAAATCCAAAAAAGAACACACCGGACTGGGTCTGTGAGGAAAAGGATAAGATTTTGGAGGAGAAAGTGGCCATAGTACTATTTTTAAGGATTTACTGTTTATGTTCAGAAAAATATAGGCGAATGCGGCGCCAAGCACACTTTTCACGACAAATTATAAGATCTAGAGAAGTATTTTATATCTTTGCTTTGGGCTAAAATGGGTAACTGCATTTAACCTTTTTTTTTGTCCAAGCCAAAACTTCAAAAAACATTTGAAAATAATCTCAAAACACTTTTCCACATGTGTGCACAATCGTGTAGGAATGCAAGATTTTGTGGCAAAGATTATTTCCCCAACAGTAAAACAATATTTTTCAGAAAATTTGCAAAGATCACGCCATGCTATAATTCCTAAAACTCATTACTGGCCACTTCTCATTCCCACTCCTCACTCCCTCTCGTATCCTTCTTGGATTTTCCCTCTCGTCAGGTCTCTCTCTTTCCCCTCTCTTCTCTTTCTTTCCAAACTCATTTCCTATCTCTGCCTGTTCGTAGCATTCAGTGACACACACTCCCGCCGGAAGATCAAGCTCTCATTTCCGACAAAAGCTGACTTCAAAAAGCATAGCCGGGAGCGACGTGTCTGCTGTACAGTCATGACACATTCATCGCTCCGGAGTGCGAGGGGAAAAGAGGGAAGCGCCACGCAGCATTTTACCCTGAAAGCCTCCATGACTCAGGTCTGAACTGCACCTGTAGGAACCAAGAGCGTCTGCGTTTTGGCTTGTTGTAATCTAAAACACAGATTACAAAAGGCTCTGGTATGTGCATGGGACTGGGACTGATTTTGAGATTTCATTGATCCACATGGGGAAAACGAGACACTGCTAAATGATACAAGATCACGCTATACACGCACTGGTTAAAAGCTGTGTTAAAGCTGGAGTATATGTTGTTTGTTTATATGGTGTTTGTCCCAACATAAAGAGTCCTGTTGAAGTAACATTATGTGAACAAATCAGACCACGCCATGCTTTATAAGAAAACGTTTGATCTTTTACACACTTAAAACGAATTATACGTGAGCGTGGTCCTTTCATTTTCACAAACAAAGCTGAGTTAATGTGACAGAACCCAATACCACATGCATTTGAAAACTATATTAGAACAAAACTGTTTGGTTCTTTCAACAAGTTACATGGATTTCACTACATTGCATTTCTTTGGGGTTTTCAAGTTAGGCACTCCAGCTTTAGTAAATGATGAATACATAATTGTTGTACAGTAAGTAACATTTAGTTTCATTGACAATAATTTAATTTAGATTTTCAATGAAGCAAGCATGTCTTGTTCTAGCTAGCATTTCTGTCACGTGCTTTGTTTGCCTCGGCGACTATTCATCGTCACTATGTTCGCTATCCCTGTTCGACATAATGAAATATGTGATATAATGAATACAGAAATTGCGATGCATAGTAATAGACAGATATGTTTAAAAAGTGTGGTCGTTTCATAAGAGGATTTTGTCCAGTTCTTTATCCACTGATACTGATACTTTGGTAATGCCCTCACTGTCCAGTAGGGGGATTCATTTAGCGTCTTTTATACGATGTAATAGATTCCTGCAAGACACCAAAATAACTCTATGAACAATGCCATTACAATGATGTTGGAATGTTTATGGTTTGTTGTGATGCTTAATAGAAGTTTCTATAAGTGGACTGTACTGTTATGCAAAGGACAGTTCAAGTGAAAACATATGAAAAAGTACATGCTACAATCCTGAAATAAGAAAAGCATGCCTATTTTGACCCAAACTCCTATTTTAGCTGTCATTTTGTTTCTGTCTTTAAACATTTAAAACATACGTGCCTACTGTCCGCACTTAGAGCACGCTGACAGTGAGGTCATGGTGAAGATCTGCTCTGGGCTGATGAAGGATTCACTTGTACATCTTTCGTGAGCTCAAACCTCCACAGGCAGCTGCCCCTTACCCACAGGCTGCCCCCCACACCCTGGAGACCTCTGCCCCCCACACCCTGGAGACCTCTGCCCAGCTGCGCACTTTCTGAGTATGTGGTCAAAAAGGCACCGGCAGCATGCGACGACTCAGAGAAATGTAAAATGCAGTCACTCAGAAACAGAGCTTGGTATAAGAAGTAAAGTACATAAGTTCATAAGGGTAGAATGTAGTGTATATAGGTTATGTTCAAGTGACATCACAGTGTTCCAAAGAGCCAATATAATAATTTGAATAAACGTAAAATTAAAACATGCATGATGTTGGAGAAAGGCCTGTAGTAAGATCGTTCAGATATAAGAATAACATGAGGGTTTGTGGGTTTGTGATCACTATAAAAAAATGAACTTGGACAACATTTGGACATTTTTTTCTTTTTAATCTTCATAGAGAACTTATTTACTTATAAAGATTGCTTGACGTCTATTTTGTTGTAATTAAAAGTGTCAAATTAAGACAATAGAAAATGGCAAAGATTATAAAGCAAAAGATAGAAAAGAAGCAGACCTAAATATCTAATCACAATCTCAATTATGGCTGATCTTGATTAATAGGCATAATCACCAATTATAAATATATATTGGACAAGAGCTACAACAGGACAGGAGCAGGACCGAACCATGAATTTGAATACAGTCTGAACTTGACCAACCTTTCTCACCAACAGTATTATTTATGCACACACACCAATTTCCTCAAGTCCTCAAGACAAGCAGAAATAATGAGTTTACTGCAATACCCCCACACTGTCCATGCAGGTAAAACAGCAGAACATACAACATTTCTTTCATCCATCCATCTGCTTTAAGCCTTGTACACAAAGGTCCATTACTGGCTGTCTCTGGGTGCCAATTAGAACTCATCAATGCAGCCATTACTAGAACATATTGAGCTATTTATCCTGATGGATCCTCTCGCCGCGAAGGGCCACACCGCAGGGAGCATTTAACCGTATGTGCAGAATCGTTGGATTAATAGCACCGTATGGTTGCCAGAATTTATCTATGTCTACGGGACATTTAAGAAGCAGGGGACACACTAAACAGGCCATGCATCACACAAAGAGGAGACAAGCTGCAACATAAATCATTTCAAAAGGCAAACGCTGTGTTGACGCAGGTAAGTGACTGTGATTCATTCTGCTGCGATATTTTCCAAGGGTTTTCAGTGAATGATGTGTGTGCGATCAATAAGTGAGGTTGGAGCATTTGAATAAGCACTTGACTGACACGAATCAATGGAGCTTGGATTATAAAAGAAGAATGATTAGGACACGGCCACTAAACATTCTTTAGGAAAAAATAGTTTGGGACATGGTTGTACAAAGCCAATATATCTATGTTTTATATAGCTTCTACTTCTTCCATACAGTATTTACATTTCCATCTTCATACATTCTATCTATCTTCAGCACATTTGTGATGGATTGCCGAAATATTTAATGTGAATACTATATTCTAAAAATACTGATGCAAACATCCCATTTGAGATTGTGGCACTACTTGAATGTGAAAGATTAATCCTGACAGACTTTAAAAGCTAAGCAGGGCAGGACCTGGTTAATAACGTGATAATGTGGGCTACAGCGGAGCGGCTGGGGCTGTGCCAAACTGTTGACAAGAAACTTCACCCACATTGCCACCCACTAGTATGAGTCTCGAGTGCATGTGAAGTATTGGCGGTGGTCTCTAGCACCGATGGCACATACTGCAGCATACTCAGCACTTTGAGTTGCCTTGTGTATGAATTGTGCTATACAAATAAACTTGCCATACCTTCTACTGGTTTTCACGCTTCTGTAAGTTTTCCCCAAAGGCAGATGTAGCTACTGCGGCAGCTTACCACCACAGATATGGAAAGAATGAATAATGTCATGTGAAGCATCTTATTATTATTGTAATATGAGCCACTTTTACATTAATGAACAAAAATAATAATTCCCAACCTATATATAAAGTATCTACCACAATATTAATTTGACATTATCCGACTGAATGGCAAACCTACATGTATGAAGCAGAAAGCACAAGTTCACAGCACATTCTTGTGAGCGTGTCTGTATCTGGGGGCCGCACAGGTCACAGTGGCGGAGTGTGACGACTGGAGCCTGTTATCCATGTGACAGCAGAGGTCGACCACAGGCTGAACTCTGGAGGCTCGTCGAGAGAGAGGCTTCCAAAAACTAAGACTGATGCTGTTCTGCTTTTAGAGCAAAATGCAAGACAGCAGCAGCTCGAAGCAGCAAGAGGCCACACACGCACAAGAGGGAATGTGGGATGTACATGTTGA
>JAPMNZ010959696.1:0-16871 GCA_029875035.1 Pomatoschistus microps | reverse complement strand
TACTTTTTCAGCCAGCTGAGATCTACCAGTGTTTTAAGCATATGGGGGTCATTATTCCCATTTTGCTGGCCAGAATGTAAAGAATACAATATTATTTTAAAAATGTACAAGAACACATACACATGAGACAATTCTGAGCCATGGGCTCATTTCATCTACAGTAGTTAGGTCAAATGTTTTGTCAGAGTTACTTAAACACTCACACATGGTTTCCTACCGTCTGCTTTGGGCATGCCCTCTGTCCCAGCGTGTGAGTGTGTGGGCTGTGCGTGTCTGTTTGGTACACAATGGCTCCCCACACCGCCAGCTTAAGCGCACATCACTGAGTTTATCAATGGAGAAGCACCTCGGGCACGCTGTTCCCTGTGTGTGTGACACTGACAAAGTCTCCAAAGTCATGCTGGCTAAATGAACTCATGAATGACTGTCAGGTATTACCCTCTGCAATCGGCTGGGAGATTGCGGTCAACAGATTGGGGCACGCCTGTTCAAAACCATAGCTTGAACAAAATATATATTTAAAAAGTGATGTAATACAAACAGGATCAATGAATATAGTTGTACAGCTAACCAGGAGGAATGGTTCATGGAGTCAACATCAAAGATAGCAACATACTGTATATGACATATGACTACATGATCCCTCAAATATAAACAGCATGTATATTTCATCACGATGTATGTCGGTTTGGACGGTTGATATTAGAACATTAGAAACAAGCCAATGTTAGTGAATTATTTATGGGAATGAAGCAGAGTGTATACCTGCAGATGTTGCTAAGCAGCGAGAGCAACAGCCTTGTCTCTACACCCTTTCCCCCAAACAGCTCGAGCACTTCTTTAACCCCTCTTCACCGCATTGTCAACCTGCCATGGGGAAAGTCTCTTTTATATGGTAATGCTGTTGGCCAGTCCAGACTCAGCAGCTCACCATATTCTGTTGTCAAAGTCAGAGAACACACTGTTTTTTCCTCTTCAGTCTGCGTCGGAGGGTTTACATGCGCACAGCCGGAGCTCAAGCCTCTCCTGCCTCCAGCAATACACAAGCATTACTCCAATCCAGCAAGACTTGGTACACAAATAAAATATAAGCAATCCCTAGCTCTGGGTTGAATACCAAAACCAAGAAACATCGAACAGCAATTAAAGATACAGGACAAATGAAGGTGCAAACTGATGAACGAACTCAGGTGCACGGTCCAAGCTACTTTATTTATACCCGTTGGTAACTTTGTCTTGGACTTTGAAAGTGCTGGTGCGTTCATAAATAAAACCAATACAGTGGATATATCAGAACATTGTGTTTTCATGCCCTGTTGCAGAAGCGGAAAGGAGGCAAAGAGTACAAAATTGAACTGTATTTTCCAGAACAACACTTTTTAAACATTAAAAAATATATAATTTGTAAGACCGGACAATGTTCATTAAACAATAGCAACCATAACAACACTGCTTGCTTCCTAAAACAAAGGAACTGAAACTACTTGTAATGGGTGCCACAAGTTGCATACAATCTTAAAAGTGTGCGTAGAATCCAAAACCTTATTATTTGCTAGATGAAGGAGGAAGAAGCAGAGTCAAGATTTCCCATGCTGATTATAATCGCTGTTGAATCTAAGAAATCTTACGACTTAAATCTCAGTCACTTTCATGTAGCAGCTGTGGGAATCAAAAGCACTGACAACAAATATAGACAAGATAGATTTTGGCATCTGTAGCAATACATGTTTTTGTTGCAGACATTTGATGACACTACCACAGATGTGTTTTTGAATCGTCGACACGAGAAAACTGTTTTTATGGAGTAATCTGTGGTATAGCTCTGATGTGTACGGCGGCTCTCATTATCATAGGGGCAGCTGTAGCGCAGGGGTCACAGGCCAGCCTCCTCCATGCATAGATCTGAGACGCAGGTAAAGATACAGTGTGGGTGGAGGTAATCAGTCTCTCTGCTCTAGCTTTCTCCTCAGTCTTGTATTGACTCATTTGATCCCGAAGCCACGCCCACTCTGCACGGCCGCAACCCACATCTGGTTATTATTACCCCCCGGCCATCTTTCTTGAACTGAGATAATTTAAACTAAGTGCAGACTATAAATGTATGTTGTGTGTACGCTTGTTAAAATAATAACATATCATACATCACTAAGGCTGCCCTACATCGCTACATCGGTCTCAGAACTCACAAAAACAGTCAAGCCGGATTCCGGATAGTATCTTCGAGGCTCCAACAAACTAGGACCTTCAATTTGCAGTGGGAGGGTTTTTAGTGGAGTGTGAAGAAGCAGGGATGAATACAGGCACCACCAAATCCAAGGCCCTACTCAACCGAAAAAAGCTGCCTCGCCAAATCTCGTGGGTGAAGATTAAGATGTACTCAAACGTATCCTTAAGGAGTAAATAATAACTAATCCATGGTGCAGTGTGTGCAGTGAGCGGTCAATGTATCGGACATTTTTGATGTAGAGGGAACTGAATCAAAAGCAAAGCTCTCAATTTACCACTTAATCTAGGTTTTCACCCTCACCTATGGTTATTTCTATGGCCATCATCCAAAACTCAAGATCATGGATAAAAAAATCTCTGTGGAGTGGCTGGGCTCTCCCTCTGAGGTAAGGAGCTCAATTACGTGGAAGGAGCGTAAAGTAAAGCCACTGCTCCAATTTGTCGTGAGGAGCTAGCTGAGGTGGCTCGGGTACTGTGTCAGAAGTGTGCATGGTGCTTGGCTCTGGGGAAATAGGAAGAAAAGGGATGGATGGATGGATATACCAAAATCATCGGCTGTGTGTTCTTCATAAACTTAAATGAGTTTTTTAAATGTGTTCAATGACGGTGAATAAGCAGTACAGTGTTGTGGGACTAAATCTCAAATTTTCAGCTCTGGAAGACAATAGAGCATGCATGGATCTGTAAAAACATATTTGAACAAGATATTTGCAAGGAGAGAAATCGGGAAAAATAACTAACCAACCACACCAACAGGACCTAAGCCTCAAGTTTGACTATTGGATTTATAGAGTAAGTAAGTAAGTAATGTTTATTTTATTTATACAGTGCATTTTACAGTCCAAGGTCACCAAAGCACTTTACAATGTTAAGAGTTCAGATATTTTTCCATTCTCTCCAAACACATTGATGAAGGATGGGAGATGCCGAACACACTGGCGCATCAAAACACACAATCAACAATCACTCACTCATTACATTCATACCAATTGTACATGTTTTAGTGATAGGGGAAACCAGAGCACCCAGAGGAAACCGGAGCAACCGGCGTAACCTGGAGCACCCGGAGGAAACCTATGCAGACACGGGGGGAACATGCAAACTTCACCCAGAAAGGCACGGAGGACCTTTTTTTCTGAGAAACAGAAGCTCTACAGTGGCGACAGTGGCTCAGTTGGTAGAGCATTGGCATTTGAGCCTGAAAGTTTTGGGTTTGAGCCCACCAAGAGGCCTTCTGCACCGATTCCCACTGATGTCTGCTGTGGTGTCCTTGGGCAAGACACTTAACCCACTTTGCCTATAAGGAGCGCGGAAGTGATGTTCACTGCTTGCCTTTATGTGTATATGAATGTGTGTGTATGCATCAAACTGAAATTTCCCCATTGTGGGACGAATAAAGGACCTTCTAACCGCTGTGCCACCGTGCCTCCCATATATAACGATAATTTTATATTATTTTCAAAGCCACAAGTCACAAAAAAGTAAATTAAACTGACACCATAAAGGTGTGTGTCGGTGCTCTTTCTTGAGTTAAAGTATATCTTGAGGAAAGAGTCAAACATAATGTATAAGAAGGCTTTGTACAGCCGCCGCACGCCGCACAGTTCAATAGCTCCACACATCGATCGGTGGAACAGCTGGTGTGCATCAGCGCTCCAAATGACTGCGACTGGGATCGAACTCTGATTGTGGTTCTTTGTGTGATTTTCTGAAGACGCTTGTTTCAGCCGCCGTCGCCAAAGAAAGGGACGGCTGCCGATCACCAACCCTCGCTGTGAGTGGAGTTGTTAAATCTGTGTGAATAAAGTTTTTAAGTGGCCTGAAATACAGATAAACTTACTGCACAGTGGTGTTCCCGAGCCAGCGGTCGATTTGTTGACGGATGGAGACGAGGCACGGAGAGAGATGCAGTGTGCGAGTGCTGGATGTGGTCAAGGTAAAGATTAGGGGGGTTTAGTGACTCTTTCTCATCAGCCTTAATTATTGCAAGGTTTTTTTCTTCCATTTCATTGGTTTTCTCAGCACAATGCCACATCTAGAAACATAGCAGTGATTTGTTTAAGAGACAATGATAATCTGCTCAATCTGCTTAATAAAAATGCACACCTGCTGCTATGTCGAAAGAAATCGTGTCCAAGGCTGTCTGTGAACACCCCATATGCACCACACACACACAGACACACACACGCAGGCACACATACTCATACACACATTACACACGTACAACATTTTTCCTCTCCCTCCTATTGCAGGGTTATGAAGATTTAATTTGTTAGATAAAAATACCCATAAACTTTGCCCTGGTGTTTATATGCGTTTTTGTGTTATACTTTTTGTTACATTATTTTTTTCCGGAGAAAACACCAAATCTAGACACCAAAATCAAAGTAAGCATAGCTGGTTGTCAACAAACTAACTTAAAATCCATTGTAAACAGTCTGGCATTTTCTCAATGCTTTCCTTGCACGGATTCAAACAACTTCTCAACCTAAAGGTCTTAGGTGTTTATGCTAGACAAAGACTTCCTGACAGTCCTTGAAGATCAAATGTTGGTTTAATTCAATAAGCTGTGTTCATGTAACATCACAACATTCAAAGAAATCCTATAATTTAAAGTTGGGATGAAGGGAAGCTGAAAAGTCTTTACTGGTGACTATGGTATTGTCCATGTTTAGAGCAAATTTCTCCATAATTCTTGGACCAAACCATATGAAACTATCACAAAGTTTCAAATCATTGTTGTCAGTACATATTGCCTATGGATATAATAATTTCCCAAAAAGGTGTTAAAAAGTGGTGACAATATTCAAAGATATTTTATCTAGTGTTGAGTTTAGAAACGACTGGTTGGCCATTGGAAAGCATTTGAACATTTTCTTTTTGAATATTTTTTGTTTTAATTCCTTCTCTCCCACAGAGATATATCGGCACCTGCCTTCAGACCAAAATAGAATTCTCCAACATGAACACAACCTATTATCATAATAGAGGTGCGATGTTGCGATAATCTAAACAATACAACTACAAATTACTGAATTGACCTGTTATCACCGAGTCTTTGATAGTCCAGGATTAATGTCCAAGTTGCTTTCCCAGGATCATTGGGTCAGGATAATTATGAGTCCAGGGCCAACACCGATGTTGACCCCGGACTCATAATTACTTGGTGACATCAGATAGTGTAAATGATTGTGTCATACATGCTTTAGTATGAGCACATTATTCTAACCGCTCTAATTGTGTTATATCACTTTGTTATAGAAAATACTGTAGGTCAATGTGCAAATTCTTATTTGCTCATTTTTTTGCAAATAATTTTTCCGTCGACATACTTGAGACTGTTCAAGCCGTGTTGAAGCCAGGTCTTTCATTCACAATAATAGATCTTGGAAAATAAAATTTGGAAATAACACGATAGCAGTGGATGTGGTAGAGTTTATATAATGATGTATTTCATTATTACTGCCCCAATGAGATGAGTCATCTCTCTTTCAAGGGGTCTCTTCCTTTGTTACAAGGATGGCTGATGCTCAACAAAACAATACCTCACAGAAACGTGTAGGACTTGTCTCTGTGTATTAGGAACCAAATTCAAATTTGTTTTTATGTTGCTAAAAATAATAAAAAACAAATGTCACCTTCTTTCTCTTTGTATAATTCAAGAGGGTTTCAGGTCTAGTGCAAAATCCAGATGATGTTGACAAATGTAAGTCATATATTCCAAGTGATGACGGTGTGTTTGATCTATCCAATAAATCCTGGACCTCAACTCTCATCAAAGTTATGTGTACCAGTGTAAGTAAAGCCCCAGCCGTCCTGATTGTGCTCATAGTTCCTCTGAGGGCTCTGGGCTCCATCACACGAGGCTCCTCCAAAGGAAATGTGAAAGTGCCCCTCAGGAGAACACCATTTGGACAGTCGCGCTTCTCCGTCCAGGGGGAGAAAGCTCTGGAACTCTCAGCTTGAACTGAACTATAACTATAAATAATTTGTCATGTTGATTGTGTACACTTGTCCCTATCAAATACATAATTACATAAAGTTTGTAAGTACGTTAATTTAACCATTCAATTGGAAGGTTGTATCCATTGGTCACTTATTTAAATCAAGATAAACTCCGAGAAACACAGGCAGGTGAAGTGATAAAGATTAAGAAAAACTTGAACGCTGTTGTTCCTCCACCTTAGAGCGCACAACTGATGGAAGGGACAATTTACAACAACAACAAAAGCCATTGATGCGCCACACATTTTAATTAATCGCAACAATTAATCCTTCTTTCGGGCTTTCTCTTCACAGGGCACACAATCTGGTAATTAATGTAAATTATCTGCATGGTTTCCTAACTGCATGACCAGGGTACATCGGAACATGTGACATTTGTCCCATTACAACTAATGAGCATTTACAAGGTGCTTGAGACTTTTATAGATCCTGTTCATTTTAATGGATCGCCATGTCCCAGCTTTGGTGCGGCACTTTGTTGTGTGTTAAAACAAATGACCAATTCACAATATTGTAAATTGCTTGTTAACTTATATATTCTAATTTGATGTCCCAGTGTAGCCTCAACAATACAGGTGAAACTCTGATAATTAGAAAAACATTTAAAAGTTAATTTAATGTGGAATATGCAAAGCCTTAGTTTGGGATATTTTTTGATAATATTGGCTTACATTCCATATACATCTCACTTTGTGTGTTGTCTGTCCCTTCTTAGTCTCACATTATAATATGAATTACAGAATGGACTTTGGAACGATCTTCTTTCATGTAAAGGATATTGATTTTTTTTGGTTGATCAATTTCAACTTTTCAACTATTCAATTGCGGAAACTGCTGCATATTTTTATTCCCGACCATTCAGGTCTTGAGCAAAACTTAAAGGAGGATACTCTACTTTCAGGTGGATCATCAAGACTATAGGTCCTCCCAATTGTCAATCATTCTGGTGATACGTGTTAGTCAAAAAAGACCAGGAAATTTTGTTGAAAAAGTGGAGAGGGTTGTTCTTTCCTAAAATGTTGGGAAATCCTCCTATATATATTTTATTTAATTGTTATTATTTACAGTATTTGCTTAAAGGTGATGTACGTAAAACTTGAATTGAATTTAATTCATTAACATAGCACCCTACTCTTGTGTACATTAAGATTTTTTGAACTATGATATATTTGGCACAACCAAAACCTGAAAGTATTGCTGGAAAAGGGACCTCAAGGATTCTAATTAATTTTGACCAATCAGGAAGCTGCAGGGTGAGCATTGGCAGAGCTAACCAGTGCTGGACTTCTAAGCTGTTCGCTGTATCTTGAGTTACTATTTGAGTAACCAACATTCACTTTAACATTCCATCCATTTCCTCTTAGGGGCATTGACGTTTCAAACTGTATATGTGCGTCTCTTGTGAAAATTTCCAATGCAACATGTGTGCCACAAATGAAGCATCCTATACATACACTGGCAATTTTCCCTTGAGAGACTTTCCAGAAAAATCAGCCTAAAGGAATGATTTGAATATAAAGCATGTGTCAGCGCACAAGATTAACGCCACCTCCATTTTGATCCGTCGTTCCTTGTCAGGGCCGAACTGACAGTAACAAATTGGCTACCAGGAGACGGAACATCGGATAGATAAGCACAAACTTGCCTCACAGCCAAAGGACATGAGCATATAAAATAACTGAAGGACCTCATTTTGCTGCGACTCGACCGGGCGCTGACACTGGCTTTGTCCACTGTCCTTCATATCGTGAGGGCTTAGACTTTCTTCCAATAACGTCAAAAAATAGATAGATAGAAAAAGAGATACACAAGATGCAGACGCTCATTACAATCTACACACATCAAAATCTCCATTACCGCAACTATCTTTTCCACAACATTAGCCACTGTTAATCCTTATTGCACTACACAACAGTACTAAGGGATAGTGCCAACTCCAACAGACTGTATTTATCACAGTAACGTGGCACATACACGCCACTGTTTTCATGTAGCTTCTGTGTATTATAAATGATTTTATTTGTGTTTTTCTGCAGCAGCTTGAAACATGGCTTACATTTGCACTACAGGGATTAGGTTAATTATGAAGCGTGGCTAATTGGCTACAAAGACAACACAGAGCTTGGGTTAGCAAAGCATTAAGTCATAAAGCAGGCATCTATAAAGCATCCTTTTTTCTGGGATTACACAATTTTGATCATTAGGAAATTATAGTCTACAACAATAATAGGGTGAATGTTGTAACTTTTTAACATTGAAAACCTTTTACTGCACTTTTGAACTCGACTGTGTTTGTGTCTCAATAATATTTGAGATTGCGTCCTCCTTTGATCGCAAAATTCAAGACTTATTAACCATGTCCCGACCCTGAACTTCACACTATCTTTGAACGAGCGTGAAAAGAGAATCAGATTTGGAAGCTCCAGAATTGGAAGAATTGTGACTTATACCTCTATCAAATATTGCATTGTGGACTGGAACATAAAAACCGTTATAAGACAGAAAAGAAAGGGTAGGAGGAATGTCTTATTCAAGGTGATCTGTTAGATGGAAACCATATAGAAGCAGATGGCAGAGATGCTGTTGAATAATAAGAACAATATAGAAAATCTGTCTTTTGTTTTGTCTGACATGGTTCAAAGAGAGAGAGAGCGAGAGAAAGAGAGAGAGGCAGAAAGGCAGAAGTGAGTGGAGTTGGATGAGAATCGTGAATAAACTACGCAACAATGAGTCATAAATCAACAAGTGACCAAAGTAAGAAGTGATGGGATGATTAAGGTCCTGTCCATACAAAGTCAAACTCAGGCTTAAACGCCAAGATACTTCATCAATCATTATGCATAAGGAGTTGATGTTTTGCAAGTCAGACACTTTTTTGAAACCATGATGTAGAGTGTAAAGATCTCAAGAATGTGACTGAACAATGGTGCCTTCGGTGTTGTCCTGCTGAAGCTCATGAGCCGACTGACGCTATTGCAGCAACAACACCTTTGGTCTTTTTACAAAGTGAGTCTGTCCATTATATCTCTATAGAAGTCAGGCCTTGATCCCATTCCACCACAGCGCCACCAACAGGCTTGGCTGACTCCGTGTTTACAGAAAACATTAAAAGCTCAAATGGCCAAGTCAGACTAGATTGTTCCCTTTACAGTTTGGACCGGGTTTTAAGTCTTGACTCATTATAAATATCTCACCTGTATTATTTTGTGCGGAATGTATTTTTTTATGCAATTTTCTTATTACGAGGATCATATAAAGTATAAACTGTAGCATGTTTCAACAAAGGCAGCACAGTCTGGTCTGGTTAGTTCACACAATTTTACCTGCAAGACATTTTAGGCTGGGACAAACAATATTTTATTTAGGGAAAATAAAAGTTCTAAAATGTCAGTTAATTTTCACCAACAAAGTGCTCTGAGCATGAACATTTTGATATTCTCTAACATTTTAATTCCAGGTTTTTGATTCTTACAGCAATTAGAAAAAGTATCCATTTTCCATTTATTTGGCAGTAGCTTTTGTCACAATCAAAACAACGGCGGAAATGAATCTATCATCTACAGCTCGCTACCCGCAGCTTCCCCCCAAGGCATAAAGCATTATGGCATTGTGCAAGTAGTGAATATATTTTAATATTTTTGGACTTGTTGGTCTTAAAGGGCTAACACTCATTCAGCACAAACATTTCCATAACTCAAACTGAGTTGAGTAAATGGTGAAGAAAATGACAAAAGATGCAAAAGTCCGGGATCGTGTCTCAGCAGAAGACATGTTTTATTGTTGGTACACACATTAGAGTTTCACAGCGTTCACATGGTTTTATACCAAGGCTAAAATACAGACGTCCCCACAGCGTCTGCCACGGCCCTGTAGAGAAGTTTGCTTTGACCTTCAGGTAACGAAAACATCACGTGGAAAGGTATTGACTTCTGCCGACTGTAGTGATGTCCAGCTCAGTTTAATAAAAGATCCATGATTATTGAGTTATTATTTGTTACTGTATGACTATGATTGTTCTTGATTTAGTAACTAGATGTCGAATGATTAGATAGATAGATAGAAATTTGCTCTAAACTAAGACTTGTAACTGTTGACTCCTACAATAGTGACCAGGACAGATTTTCAGCTTTCCTCCACCACAAAATTAAACATAAAGGCTATTTGGAATGTTGTGATGTCACATGGATGCAACCTATTAAAGCCAAGATATCCATCTTTTGTCCCTTTATTAATTTATCCGAGTGTGTATTCCCATTTGGCAATAATCAATTCTAATTACATACATCTAAGTAAAAGAATAAAACAAACAGAACTCTTAAATCAAACTGCTCCTAACTGTTTGTTCAAACACCATTTACTGTGGTAGCAAACAAGCATTACACATAAGATGTATTGGCTCATTATGAAACGGACAAGTGGAATGTAATCTAGTCCATGTATTGACAGCCAATAGCACCATGGGACAGATCAATCACCCCTCATCAGCACCGAAGCCCATTGGTCCGAAAAACAATCACATTATCAGGTCTAAATGCACTTGAAAAACGACAAGGAGTAGCATCAGACGTAACGTGCAATATACCTGAAGCACTGACTGTGAAAAACAGAAACTTGTTTGGGGATTTCCATTTGGCTCATGCACATTAATACTATGCATCCAGTGGAATTAACAATAACAATAAGAATGGCTGATCAAGAGACATCCAACTTCCTACAGTCACAGATGTAAAAAGGTACAGCAGTAAGATAACATATTATTTTAAAGGTCAGTGCATTTAGTCAAATTGCAGCAGTTTATGTCAAGCTCAAAATGCCAGACACAGCAATTAAAGTTAAGGACCTGATATGCTTTGAGGTAAGCTTTTTGCATTTGTCATTACAATTCTCTACACACTGTTAAAGTGCAGCTTCCTTTGCAGATCCTCATGGGTTCATCCACAATCTGTGAACAACAATCAATAGTCCGGTTGTTTTTATATCAATGTGGCTCAGTGTAGAAGCTCAGAGGTCACAGAAGAGCGCTTCCCCTGGGCTTCATATTACAGATTACCCTCTTAACTCTGCTCCACATTTGCCCAGGCCTAATAAGTGTCACACAACACTGGACATGCACTGCAGTTATCCCAGTTAGAGGCCTGAACCCGGAGAGACCTTTGGTAAGTGTGCTGCTGCTTTTGTCCCTGCTGATAAATACATGGAGGGACACTGTATAGGCATTTGTGCTATTCATTATGTGGGTTGCATTTGTTATAATAATTTTTGTTGTAGAAGCTTAAAATGTGGGTAATGGATAAAAGGACAAGGACCACAGATACAAGTGGTGCTAATGAGTTTGCACCTCAGAGTGGCTGGAGCTCACTCACAGGGAGGAGCTGCTTCTCCCTGTCGAGAGGAGCCTGTTGAGGGACCTGAAGGTTCTAATGCCTCCTGGAGGCCTCCCTGAGGAGGTAGTCAGGGCGTGGTCTCGGGATGAAGACCTAGGACACTGTGGGGAATCCAAAGGTCACCTTTGGATTCCCCTGGATGAGCTCCATATGCCGGTATATATACCGTCTCTGCTTAGACTGCTGCTCCTGAAACCTTGACAAAGTGGCACAAATTAGGAAATTGTAGACTATCTCTGACCGGTAATGTTTGAAGTGGAAGACATGAGGAGGGGTCAGCTCTCACTGGAGGACAATCTTCGTCTAACCTAATCGCGTCTCTTACATATAGCTCACAGCCAACACTCCCTTGATGCCATCTGTGAGGTTTGAAACACCATGTACATTATTACGTAGGGCCTTAGGTTTTCCACCAAGTTCCAACTTCACTCATGTTAAGGTAAAAAAAAAGTGTTCAAAGATAGATAGGATAAAACAAAGATGAAAGGATAAAAATTAAATTCCTTTTGGAACTCAGGGCAGAACAAAGATTTGGGAAGGCAGTGATGTGGAAACTATGCACTGCAGTTGAAACAAATATGTGTGAGAATATACTTATCAATGAGCCTCAACATGGTACTCATAGACATGTACATAATTATTGGTTCCATTGAATCAGCAATATAAGTAGTGAAAGTATACAGCAGTATACAGAATGAGAAAAAGGGTACACTTATTTCTTTTCACCATACGGAAAAGCTAATCATCGCTCAGAGAGAGGTTCAGCTGTCAGTGCTAAAATAGCCTCCAAGAACTCATGAATTACAATATTGCACCAGAAAATGTTGACCATGGCTCACAGGCATTCTATGTAGGTTTTCCATTAAAAATGAATTAATCCTCCCGCAGTGCTCAACACAAAGGGCCCTCTGGTACACTCTGAACTGGATTTAAAACTGCTTTATTGAAAAGGTATAAGAAAAAAATTCCCTTGTTTGTAGAGTGTTGAACATTTCTACTCAAGTAGTGGTGTTCCCAAAAAGATAAAATTTTAGTATCGAAAGATGATATTCAATAAAGCAGGAGACAAGTTACTTTTAACACAAATGTGCGGTTTTCTTTTATTGGCGTTTGCAGTACCTGGCCAGCCCCTTTGAGGACCTATGTATTATTTCTTTGTTAATCGTATGTGTAGCAAACAGTGTAAATAAAACAAATGTGTTGGTCAGCATTTCATCCTTATCCAGGTTGACTGTGCCGCCGGACGGATGAAGGTCATTGTCGCTGAGCCATCAGTATGCATGTGGGTTATGTATGCATGTGTCCACTACATGTGTGTACGTTTGAGTGCGCTATCTCCGCTGTGCAGCTCGGCTCCCTGGGCTCCGGATGAGTTGCCAGACATGCACCGCCACCGCTCCAGATGCCACCAACAGAGAGCGGCCCTTCTGGCTCCACTGGGTGCGCTCTAACATGTATAGAGAGTGTGTGTCTGTGTTTATTAATGAAGTCATGTGGTAAGTACTGCAGGCCACCACTGAAGGGCTTTGATTGAAATGGCCCAGTCGCCTGCTGTCACTGGGATGTCTCTGTAAACAGGCTTAGTGCGGAGCGGTTTGGACCTGATAAAGGACAAATGTGCGTCATGCTTGTTAGATAATGTGTTTTCCTTTGACACTGTTTCTTTGCCTAAATCAGTTATTCATGATGGAACTACAGCCAGCACTTTCACATCAACTGTTGCTGTTAAAATGTACTGATGCTGAGAAAGTTGTGAGTACTTTAGTCTGGTACTAATACTGGATCAATGTCCTTGGTGCAAAGGAGTGCTCCATTGCTCTGTAATACCATCGCTGAACTTAAAGAATAAAACTTTGTTGTGACTATTTACTTTGTTATTTCATGTCATAGAATGTGAAACAATATTGTAATAAAATATATGGCGAAACAAGAATTAAGGGTTTCTGCCTGTGATCCATTTGTTAAGTTTTTTTTCTTCCTAAATGTGGTAGTAAAGAACAAAATTTTAAATGAGAAAGTTCCAAAACTCATTTAGGAGCAATGCCTTTGTTTTGTACCTGATTTTAGTGTGAAAGGATCTCAAAACAATTCCAGGTCTAGTTTTAATTATATAAATTGTACAGACTGTGTGTGTGTGTGTGTGCGCGCGTGTGCGTGCGTGCGTGTGTGTGTGTGTGCGTGTGCGTATGTATATCTATGTGTTTGTGTCTGTAACACGTTTCGTAAAATAAGATGAATAATGTATTGAAAAAACTATTGAGCCCTTTGTATAAAAGAAAAGTAACGGAGAGTAATTAGCTAATGAGCCTAATTCCGAGTGCGGTAATTTCTTGTAATTTTCACATGTTTTAGTTACAAGCTCATATAAATCAATATAAGAATAAATATTGTATAAACTCTTTGGGATAATTAGTCATATCAACATAATATAAAAAATGCCATGATGCTGCCTGGTGCTCTGCTCCCTGCGCCTGAAGCTGTGTTTCACATGTCTGTTGAACTGAGCCGCATGCTACAGGCATCTAATCTCTATTTTATATAAATGTTGTTTTATTTATGTCACTTATTGCCCTTGTTCAATAATATAAGATACGACCAGATAAGATAGACCATTATTCTTCCACAGTGGGGAAATTTCAATGTTATTGTTAATATTACAGTTAAATGGAGGACAAAGTGTTAAAAAGACCACTCAGATATTCAAACAGATACTTTCTGAGCAGTTTTTTTGTTTAAGATCTTGCATATTTTTCCCTTAATCTGTCATTAGTTTAAAAAAAAAAATATATCAACAAGTTGTGCGACCGGAAATTTCAGTCATCTTATCCAATTTTCCATGGATGATGGAATGGTATGAAAGCTGTTTTATCATCTTATCTAGAAGTACTATGTCTGAAACTCTCTCAGATCGTATTGGCCCGAACTGAGGAGTGCCTCTGTTCTACAAGCTGCTGTTCGGTCAGTTAATACTCAGTAACAACGCGTCCTTGCTAGGGATGGAAAAAACTGTGACGGTCAACCACCGGTTAAACGGTCACCGATTTACATCCCTAGTTCATGCACAACTACACAGACGTCACTCAGATCTATGTCTCAGAAAGGTAATATAAGAAAAGGTAAACTTTATTGATCTCACAAAGGAGAAATTTCACATTTGGCATAGATAGTATCACTCAGGTTGTGCAAAAAAGACAGGAAGTGTGCAAACATGTTTAAAGTTTCAAAATATAGTCCCTTTGCACAGGATAGTATGTACAATAAAGAGTGGCTATAGCAGTGTGGGGTTTTTTTTCAGTCCTAGCGCAGGTCACTTGTGACTTATTGTACAGTACGACAGCGGTGGGAGTGAAGGCACTGCAGTAGCGCCTCTTGGACTGAGGGTGCATCAGTCTTCCACTGAAGGAGCTCCTCAGCTCCTCTTCAGTCCTGTGCAGTGGGTGACTTTGACTAGCACCATCCTGTCCCTCACCTCCTCCACAGGAAGAAAATGATTGTCTTTGTTCCCCAAAAACAAAGAGAAATTGTTATGTTCACCGCCAGTCTCTCCTTTAAACCTTCTACTTGAAAATCTAGGAGTGAAAATGGACTCAGCCCTAACTCACATTAAATCAGAAACATAAACTGCAATTCACCATTACTTTATTTTTTACCAAATAAACAATGTTGTGTCTAGAGCAGACTTGAAGATTCCTTGTCATGCATTTGTCTCCAGGAGGTTATTCTACAGTAACGGCTGCTCACAGGTCTCTCCAAAGCAGCTACAAAACAGCAGCAGTTTATTCAGCTGCAGCTTGAGTCCTGACGAGAACCAAATATTACAATCACATTAGACCAGTTCGCAGGTCTCTGCACAGGCTTCCCTTTATTGCCTTGTGTGATTGTTTCCGACAAAATCTGGTTTGATCAAGCACTGTGTCCATGTTTCCTTGTGTATGAACTGTGCCATATAAATAAACTTTTCTTGCCTTGCTTAGTTTTTGAATAACAATTGATTTCATTATTACAGTTAAATTCAACCAAAACAAACAAAGACATCACAACCGCACTCTGTCGAAGCCTCTGTGTGTTTATGTATAAATATTGTATTATTTATATGTATTTATATATATATACATAGAGAGTACAGACCAAAAGTGTGGACACAATTCCTCATTCAATGACTTTCCTTTTCATGACTCTTGACTGCAGATTGACACCAAGGCTGTGTAAGGGCTATTTGACCAATAGGGAGAGTGGTGGGTGCCTGGCCGGATGACCGGCCTCCAGTTACCGGACCTGAACCCAATCCAGATAGTTTTGGGGTGAGCTGGACCACAGAGTGAAGGCGAAAAGGCCAACGTTACAGTTGTATTAGTACTTTTGTAGGCCATTGCAGTTTCATCGTTGCGTACCCAGTGACACATGAATGCAAACTTACAGTCCCACAAGAACACATGAGTTATCATTATCTTTTCACATAACTTCTATTTATATAAGAAGCTCATTGCTCTAACGTGCATCACTTATGTGTAAACGCCAGGCTTCCCACACAGCTCCGAGATTACACACCCCTGGGTCACACAGTCAGTGAGGAACTGCTCATTAGGACTACAGCTTAGAAGTAGAAATGAGTTGGTTACAGACGTGATTGTGCCCAAGCTGTCATCATAACAAAGGCATGATGGAAAAGATCTTATTCTTGTCGCAGCAAAGAACAATCTGATCCAGTCCAATAAACACGAGGTGTAGGGGACACTTGTGACACCGTAAAGAGTTTATTGGAGAGATGTGACTGATTTGACCTGTATAAGTTAAGCTGCCCAGAAACATCCACCTGTCATATTCGAAAGGGGCAGAATACAACACAGATGGCCTGATCTGGGCGTGCTCAGGCATCCAAGCCATCTCTCACTGCACAAGTCAGTCCAAATGGCCACAGACATGTGTCCTTGGTTTGGTTAGCATGCATTCAAATTATCAATGATGAATTCTTGGTCTGGAAAAATTATTAATCCACCTTGTTTATTTTAAAAGGAAGGAGCATATCAGATGTATTTTTTCATCTCTTTAGTATTTTACCTGCAACAGCATCTTTGGTATATTTTTTTATACATTTATTATACATTTATTATAAATGTTTTCCTCCACCAGTAGCAAAAGTGATCACCAGCGTTTGTCTGTTGGTTGTTTTTGTGTCAGTGAGCTGCATAACTTGAAATGTTTAGAGCAGATTACATTTTTAGGAAACATGCACAATAATATAATAATAATAATAAT
>JAPMNZ010959636.1:0-12496 GCA_029875035.1 Pomatoschistus microps | reverse complement strand
TTAATTTGAGTACTTGCCGATACCGATACGAGTACTGCATTGTGTTATTCCTGCTGAAATTAAGAAAATCTTGCTGCTAGAGGCTAAGCTAGCAGTCAGCCGCTAAGCTACAGGAGATCACTATGGCAACATGTGCCGCACAGCTGTCTGCTGCCGTGACGCTGATGTAAATTAAAAATGTGGGTATTGATTGCCCTGATCAGTTCCTATGGTAAACAAGCACGAGTACGAGTACAAGCCCATGGTTTCGACTTGATATCCGACACCCATGTCAGTATGGGTGCATCCCTAATCAAACCATGTTAAATATTCAAATTATATATATTTTTTGTATTGTTGATATGACTGCACTCCTTTTTTGCAGCTTTAAACAAAAAAAAAATTGAGGATTAAACTGCTGGACAGAATTCCCCTCATCATCTTGGTGCAACAAACTGATTGTTACATACATATCATTTTGAACTAAATAAGCCGTGTACAACTGATCCTAATAGTGATCCTAATAGTGATCCTAATAGTGGTCCTAATGGTGATCCAATGTGAACATTGGGGCACACATGGTTCGCCAGCCTCACAAAAAGTCATGTCAACCCGCCACAGAAAGAAAAGAGCAGATTGAAAAGAAATAATTGGGTCGACCAAATGTCAAAGGGTGAAGAAAAGGATCGAGACAGGAGAAAGTCTCGATCCCCTTTAGATTAGATTACACAAGTGAGAAGCACTCAGACTTTACAGCCACAGAGGAGGTGAGATAAAACAAAAGGGTGTTATCTTCTCCGGGCTCTATGGGATTTGACAGTTATATGAAGCATGCATGGTATTATTGATTAGTTTTTTCTGGAAATGGATCTTTTATTGACGTGCTTAAATGTATGAGCTCCAACCTCGGAACTGGAGAAACAACATATCACATTTAGGTGAACAGCTTCCTCAAAACGAAACAGGAAGCTGACTATCAAACCCAAGATAACGTTGACATGTAATTAAACAGCAGGTTTAATAAGGTAGATAATCAGAAAAAAGGTTACAGGCAACAGTGGCTCAGTTGGTAGAGCATTGGTCTTTGGACTTGATAGTCGTGGGTTCGATCCCACCATGACCCATGTCATCTGCTCCCACTGAAGTCTGCTGTTGTTGTGTCCCGGGGCAAGACACTTAACCCCACTTTGCCTGAAGCCCCCCTGCTGAAAGATCAAGCCCATGTCTTCATTGAAGGAGCAACCATCTTCCTGTGGACCCACCACCTGCAAGAGGATCAGCGAGGGACAGGCGCATTGTGAATTGGGTGGCACCCCCCTCACCCAGAAATGGATGAATAAAGTAAGTGAAATGAAAAATTAATGCACATTATGTCTTTCCAACAAAGGAAAAAAAAACTGTTCTAAATGTTGCCTATTTAAGTTCAATCCTGTCTGCCCGTATGTACAGGCTTCCATGGTCTATAAGAGGTTTGGTTGGAGGTATAGACGTATAATGGAAGCAGAGGTGGTGATGGGAAGGTTATTGAAGATGACAAGGTTAAGAGGGTGGTCACTGAGGTTATATACAATGTGAAAAGAGAAAGGGAAATGGGATGAAACATGATGAGGCAGAGGGTTTGTGGGACAGTGGAAAGACCTTTTTTTTGGAAAGTGAATTTAGTCTCTGGGAACCGTCATTCATTTTTTTGTAGGATAAGTCAGGTTTACGATCGTCCTAAGCCTATTGGCTGCTACAAATGTCTATGATTTGTTAGGGCTGGGCGATATAACATTGCTGCAATACCTGTATAATGTGAATTCAATGGACCATCTGCACATCATGACTTCAGCTGCATTAAAGCAAGCATGAAGACAATATTACGCCACAGTGCGTCATATCGAAATATTAGTATAGTCAAAACAACAGTGGCAATGCTGAAGTCGGCTGGACCTGATCACTTCCATGTTACGTCTGTGTTTTGTCCAATTGGGTGAAGGCCATTATTCATAGTTTGTACAGCTCCAATCTGTATGCATGTATGTATCCATGGAATTTTATGTCCATACTGCAGGGTAACATGCCACCTCTAGAGACCACTCAATGATATCATAAAACTGGACTATGAGTTACATTCTTTGGCCTATGTCTTTGTATTTTTTGTTTTTCTTGTTTGTTTTGTGTGATTAAACATAACTTAGAGATGCATGGTCTGTTAAAGCAGGATAAGGCTGGGCACGTGTTGCTGAGTGACCCACTATCCCCTGGAGCGCCGGGAGTGAGGAGCAGAATTCCTAATGAGTGCGGAAGTGCTCCCACAACACTGCTGCTCTGCTCCATATCTGCAGTCCCTTACCTAACGTGATTACCAAAGTAGATTTCACAGAAACACAAGATATTATCATTTGTTGTGTTACATTTGTCTGTAAACCAGTTGGGAATGGTTATTTTTAGACCAGCAAAAATAGGCTAGAGTCACCTGATACATAGGCAGACTGTAAACATTGACCAGAATTGAAAACGTGCGACATCACATAATGACGTTTTGA
The DNA here is from genome assembly GCA_029875035.1 of Pomatoschistus microps. NCBI lineage: Eukaryota > Metazoa > Chordata > Actinopteri > Gobiiformes > Gobiidae > Pomatoschistus > Pomatoschistus microps. Next base: position 9,989 of record JAPMNZ010959636.1, on the reverse strand, counting down.
AAGCATGAGCCCAGCAGTTCATTCAATAATAGCTACGTTGGAGAAAATGGCTTCTGAAATTACATTGGATTGTTGCTCTGAAGTCCACTGTGTTAATTTCCAAAAACATCTGTGAGCCACAAAGAGATGTTTACTAAATGTTATCAGGCTAATACAAGTAATAGCTTAGATTCTAGAATGTGTCCCAAAGTGGATAAGATGCATTGATATGACCATTATGCTGACCATTTTCAGGGTCAAATCAACAAGCAAAACATAATTTAAATTTAACAAAAATCTTGTCCTTCGAGCCAAACAAAAAACATACATGTGAATTATGTGTTAGAGTATGTTGGTCTTTGTATTTAAAATCTAATTTTTAGAAATATTTATAAATTGCATTGAAATAAATTTAATTCCGGTGAAAATTATAACGTCTTGTTTCTCAATGGAAAAGCAGAAGAACTGGGGTTGGTCAACCATGGAACAGCAGCTGCTGCCATCAAGCGGCTGAATGAAATGCTGATATTATTCAAAACAATAAAGCCACATGGGTTTCTCGGACATTAAATCTGTTTTTAATGTAGATTTGTATTTAGCTACATCAGTTTGACAAGGGGCCTTGTCCTGGTAAAAATATGTTCTTCTTATTCTGACATGTTTCAAGACATGTTGATTTCTACGGAATACTTTAATACAGTATGTGCTCTTGGGGATATTTGGTAATTGCAGGTCCAATAAATACATAAAACCCAGCACGCCCCTGTCTCCCCTGGCCCTGAGTCCTGGATTGTCCGTCTTGGCAGAACTTCCTCTCAATGTGGGCCTCCTCAAGGTTTCTCACTGTTTCTAAACTGGGTTTTTGAGTTGTTGATTTCTGACGCAGGGGAGTCTAAGGACAGTGATCATCCAGGACATTTATGAACATATAATTGGTCACCTGCCATCTGCATTCCTTTGTTAGAACTGTTTAATTATCTGTTCCGTGACAATATTGCTGAACAAAAAATACATTTAGGGCTCTACAAACATATATTTAATTGAATTAAATTGAATTCTATTCATTAAAACGTCCATAATAAAATGAGACGGACTATGAAAAAAATAGAATACCTAAAGAATGTAGCATAGTCTTGCGGAATTCTATTTTTTTCTATATTTTTTGTGGAGCGTTACAGCAGGAGCAGTTTGCCAGCTGAAAGACAGTCTCTCAGGCGTGTCCTGGGTCTGTGGCTGGGGGGCCAGGGTGGGATTCAGGACAGGCCCTTCCAAACAGAAAGAAAGGTGAGATGCAGCTAAATTGGTCTAGATCATCTGAGAAGTATGAGCAGGGTGTGACTGGTTCAAAGCCCACATGGAACTGGTGGTTGTAATAAAGGCTTTTGATAAGTTAGAGTCGGTGTTGGTGCCAATGTTATGAAAATGGTGCAGGTGCTTTATAATGATCCATCAGCAATGGTATTTACCCTTTGCCATCGTCAGGGGCTTAAGACCTCCCCATTACTGCAATTTATTGCCAAAGCTAATAATGAAGGTGCACTGTCTGAAGTTTTAGCGTGAAACAATTGTGTATTCTTTCATCCATAATAAATGATTTTGGGTGAATAAATACATTATTATGATACATTCATTTATTGAAAGCATGATTTGAAAACATGTAAAATATCGCCCTCTGTCGCTCTCTTCCTGTATTACAGCATCCAAAGCGTTAAAAGAAAATATTAACGCTGCACAAATATGAATATAATATTCAAGTTTTGATGGAACCTACTGTATGATTTAAAATAATGGCCTTTTGGTTAACTGTGTTTATTCTCTCCTTTTCGTAAGAGTTAGGCAGATAGACGATCTGAGAGACATATATATCTCTTCCATAGACAGTAATTCTTGTCTATCCGCGTTTATACAAGGTAGTCCAGCAATGAGCATGAGGGGAAATTATATTGCACATTTTCCTGGTGGTAAAAGGACACTTTCCTCTGCAATGTGCGGCGGTATCTTCAGGGACCGTAGGAAATACGTCAATAACAGCTAAGTTACCCATCAAAGAGTGTTTCTGATTATTATTTGACTTTTGAATAAATAATGATGTGTCCGGTACAGTAAACTGCCCCCCTGCGTGGCACACACGCGTTAACGGCATGTGGCGTGAGGCGGTTGTGTATTTCTTCCCGTATCTTGTGAACGCCTCATCGCAGAGGCAGGAGATGCAGTGCTGCTAAATAACAATGTCTGTAATGACACCGTGACACTAGTGAGACACGGGACACAAATGGGGTCCAGTCGGCGGAGAGGCACAGCGTGTGTCCGCTCCAGAGCAGCGGTGATGCCTCTCCAAACACACCCGCACAGAGAGCCTCAGTCTGCGGGCGCTCTGCAGGAGCTGCCGCGCTGGATGCGGCTCTACTTCTATGGGATGCACGGTGTCACGCTGGATGTTCTGATGTCCTCTCTACAGGGGGTCTTCACAGACCATGGCTGGACGCTGCTGGGCTTCTCCTCAGTGTATCTGTTCATTGCGCACTCGTTGAACCATCTGGCTCTAGAGAAGCTGTTCGCTCTGAGACGGAGCTTCGGAAAGCGGCCTGCGCTCTTTCACATGGTGGTTTACCCCTTCATCTACATTGCTCTGCAGGGTCTCATCGGGGGGCTCCATGCTCTCACGGTATGCTGCAATTGTTATTTATTTTGCTAAGTTTGTTAGTTAGTTCAATAAAAAGTTTATTTAAAATCTGCAAAATACAATTTCATACATTATCTTCACACTAACACAGGTTAGTTTATTTTAGAACACAATGTTAAAGCATATATAGTACTATTTTTTTATTTACAAAATATACATGTCAACATACGTTTCCAAATGATATCTTAGTCGGTCAATATTGGTAAGTTGCAGTTTGTCTAACTCTGTTGTCTTTTTTTCAGTGGAGTTCGCAGGACCCAGTTCCCCGGCTGTCCCTTCACATGTCCCCCTCTGGACTACTCTGTCAGCTGCTGCTGCAGTACTTGGTGGCCCTGTACTTCACTCTTGTATTCCACAGAGGCATGTCTCAGCTGCAGTATGGTCCCTCAAGTGTCCATACAGTGTCCCCACTGCAGCATCAGGACCCCCAGAGGTGTCTGCCTGGATTCTTCCACTTCTTGTTTTTTGGGATGCACGGTTTTGTTGATGAGGTGGTGTTCACATCTGTGTTTAACCTAGTGGAGAAGGCTGACCACAGCCTGAGCGGACACACATCTCTGTGGTCTTTCTTGATGTATGGCAGCTGTAGTTTTGCAGTGGAAAAGCTCTACGTGCACCTCCACTTTGGTCGGGGCTGGGGCACCTTGAGGAGACTGCCTCTGTATGTGTGTGTGGCCTACAGCTGGGAGCTGAGCTGGGGGCTGCTGCTCCGACAGTTTGGGGCATGCTCCTGGGACTACTCGCACTACCCCCTGCACTTCATGGGGCTGGTGACTGCACTGTACCTGCCCGGCTGGGTGTGCCTCAGCCTGTACCAGGATGTCCTGACTACTGTACTGCTGCGCATCAGGTGCACCCAACAGGGGTCTGAGGGACCCTGTGATCTCAACGGTCTGGTACAAGACGGCAAGAAACTCACTTAATTAATGTGACCTGAGGAGCAGAGATTTCTAAATTGACACTTCCAAATGACTGACCAAAAGAGGGATTCACTGTGAGAAGATAAAAATGATGAAGAATCTGTGAAATATCAACATATCATTGAAACAAGAACTTTTACTCACACTGTCATTCATTTACATTCATATAAGTTGAACATATCATTGTCACAATATCTATTGTCAAACATATTCTATATCATTCTGTTTGTTCATTGATCATTATACTATTCAAAACTAGAAACTAAGGTAGTGAGTAGAGACATCCATCTTCAGTCCAGACAGATCCCCTCAAATATCCGCCTCAATAGTGTGTCCCTGACATCTACTGAAAAGTCGCTTTTTGAGTTTGGCTGGTCATTTACTAAAAGACAAATGAACTCAGACAAAAACCCTAACCTTATTTATATTCTTAAAGAAAACATGTTTACTTGTGGCCAACTTTAATTAGTTTATACAAAGAAACAAATCGTATATGCACTGTGAGCTTTTCATATTTTTTTTACACATTATTTATTATCCACCTCTTTTAATGCCTTAACAATGTTCTTGATTTTCCCTTTATCTCACAGTCAAAAGATTATTTATTCAAACCTATGACCAGTGGATGGTGCTTCTCTCAGACTTGTAGCAGCAGTGGACACTGACTGGTCTTACTGTGAATCTTTAATGACAAAAGCTGAGTGCCTTCCTGTGTAAACTGAGTCGCTAAAGCAGTTCTCCTCTGAGGAGCTTCACATGCTGCAGGAAAACCTCACCACTGATACAATCTGTTTTTATACAGTTCAATACATACTTTTGGATGTTACATATCTTTCCATAATTGTAAAAGATCCATCATTTTAACCATTTTTCATCTTCAATGTTTAAAATGGAGCGACCTGGTCCGTAGCATGTTGTAAAGTAGCCTTTAATTCTTATGATTTTACTGTATAGATTTTTAATGTGACTTTTACTGTGATGTCATTGCATCTGAGAGCACTGTCACTGTTTGACCTGCACTGAAAAGCACTGAAATATTGTTTTATTAGTATGACCGTATATAGACATCCTGCCTATAGCTTTGAGCAAACTAAAATATATGAATTAAATCTGTGAAAAAAACTGCAGAATGGATTATTTAGATCACACTTTAAAGTAATGAGCATATGTTTGTTTTATTCACGTTTGTAATTTGAACTCTTACCATTTTTGAATGAAATTACTTTTTTTTATTCCTGAACCACAACCTGAACTGACTTGATCTCAGTATTAAACACTTTACAGGGATGTCAACTTTATATTTGCATGAAACGTGTGACTTGAATAAAGTATGCTAAACTTGCAATGTTTTTTTTCAATATCGTGTTTTTGCATGTTTGCACGCCGACAGAACGTACACTTTTTGTTTTAGCCTGCACTTTTACAGAAGTTTGTATTCATCATAGTCCAGACCTACCTGTTAAACAAACATACTCCCCTGGACTGTTAGCACACTGTTATCTCATTTTACAGCTTCCTCATTGCGATAGGATTCAAAAACGTTACCTCAACAGTTCAACTAACCGAAGGATTTTCATAGCTGCCTTATTCTTTGCAATGTGATATTGTTCCCTATCAGTGGCCCATTTTTTGTCATGGAAATACATACAAAATCCACATGTTGCAACTACAGTGTACAGTATATGTGGTGTTCTATTGTAATACAGTGTAGGCATTGGGTTCAAGTGATACAAGTGAAGGAAAATTTGTTTTGAATGTATTATGTATAATGTTGTGAGTAGGGTCATAGGGTCTGCTTCAGTGTAAGTATGGGGTGTTCTGCTTGTTCTCATTATGTAGCCTATAGAGATCCACTATTGTTAGCAAACAGCCAACATTGTCCATACTGTAATATTTATCCTCATGGTTGTATTTGGGTTATAGTAGGAGTGTGTTTGGTTGTGTCATGGTCATGTGGTCCTTGGACTTGCAAGTTGTTATAGAACAGCATCGTCAGGGCTATCAAGAGGACAAACCTTGGGACTGAGCTGCACATTTGAATATACAGTAAAACTCTCTTGACGCTATACACAACTTGAATGAAACATGGATAATGAAAACTCTTGATTTTGGTGTTTGACCATTGACAGCTGAAGAGGGTTTCCCGAGGCTTGTGGGCCGCCTCATCCCAACACAACCAGAATACAACCAGAAGACAACCAGTGGTGCAAAAAGACAAGTTTTTTCCTCACATTTGGAGATAAAATTACTTTGATTCAAATTTTGTTGAAAGCAATATACGATTTCCACTATATTGTTCAAAGGTAGAACCATTTCTGTCAATTGATGATTTTGGCTTACAGTTCTTTTTCAAAATATATTTGTATTCATTTTTATTTTCTTACAAGCTGTGAGCCAATTGTCAACATTGTAACAAATTAAAGGATTGCTGCATCTCACTTAGTGTGTAATGAGTCTGTCATATGTTAGTCTCACATGGTTAGTTGAAATACAGAAGTAAATGGACTTTTGAATGAAATCTCAAGTTTCACAGATAGATTATATTATTATAGATTTCCTGGAATTTTCTTTCCTCTCACATTATTATTGTTTGCGATCAAAACCATTTTTGCAGTGTACCATGAAGTGGGATTTTTTTATAGTTGGAAAAAAAACAGGTATAACTACCATTGATAGTAGCAAAGTATGAAGCTCACTAGAAACCAGTGGTCTCCCCATGGAGAATACCTTTTCAGGACAAACATGTTGTTGTCCTGAGTTGAAATATGTGTTTGCTCTTTCATCTATTATATTCTCCCTCAAAGTGTATGAATTGTAGTTTGTCTTCAAATGGAACATCAAAGCCTGAGCCAGTTCCTTGTAGTTTGTGTACAGTTCAAACTCTCATAACAATGTCAGCTGAAGTCTCACTGAGAGATCGACCAAAGTGGGTCTCCACAAAACTGTGCAGCAGAGCTCTGCACAGCCTGGGGTGAGGTGGTGAGGGGAGAACTGTGAGCCAGCGACCAACACTATAGTTCTGTTCACATGGAGACCATGTGACAGTAAACGATGTATGGACTGCATGTAATGTCTGTAGTGCTGTAGTATGCACAGTAGTATATACTGTAGTATGTACAGTAGGATATACTGCAGTATGTACAGTAGAATATACTGCAGTATGTGCAGTATACTGCAGTCTGTACAGTTCAGATTTATTTGTCCTCTCAAACTCCGGTCAGTCCTGAGTCCTGTTCACTCCTGTTCACCTCTAAATTGTGGACTTACTGAAGGTCATGCCTTTATACTGTAGAGCAGCTGTAATGGTTTATTTTAATTTTATTTTCTATATGCACTATACTGTACATAATTCAATTAATCTTGTACAGCCCTAAATCACAACTCTATAGTTATCTCGGAGGAGATTGTTGAATTCCCCAACACAGATCAGAGAATAAAACAGTTCAAAGACCAGACATGCAAAACACATAGAGCCATTGGTCCATAAGGGGCATAAATGTCCATACATTTATATATTGAATATATTCCTTTTAACTATGGACCGCATTGAATTGTGTCCTTAATAAAGATTGATATCAACGGCTTAACGGCCTTGGCCTTAATGTACATTAAGGCCGCGGTCTGATATTTCTCTGTACAGACCTCACGCTCGGTTAATAAATGTTTCATTATATTACTATTTTTAATTTATGCAAATATCGATCTCCGACTTGGTTTTCCTAATCGTGTTTTTAGCTTTCTGATCTGTAACGAAGTTGTCAATCTCTTCTTGACTGTTAGGAGTTGTGTTTCGTCGTTATTTTCTGTTCCTCTGGCTCTTCGAACTCGTCCAGATAATAGGAGAATGCTCCCAGTCGTCGCCCATTGTTTCTTTTTTTTACAGAGCAAAGCTATCAAATGTGATACGCGCTGCGGACCTATTGTCATGGTAACGGTCCGAGATGGGAAAATATCAGACTGCAAATCAGCCAATCAGAGTGCGCGTACGGTCCAAGTCATATAATAATGAATAATAATAGTTTCACATTGTAAATTGAAGGACAGAGGTAAATGGACTTTTGAACAATATTCTTAGTGTCTGAATTTCAGCTGTGTACGCACCAGAACTTTGACATGTCGTGGGGTGAGGTGGTGATAAGGTGTTTATGGTTCCCAGCGCCCGTGGGCCTGGCTGAGGAAGTGGCTGCAGATCTGAGCTTCTGGGGACGTTGGTTATTTGAGGTTTAGGTTTGGGGTGAGAGCAGAGAGGCGCGAAAGGGCCCCACAACAGACCAGTGTGTGGAATAGTAAAGAGGCCAAATGTGAATAGCGTCTGAAACAACACAATGAGAAGAATGGGACGTTGTTTGAGTAACAAGGAAGTGCTGGATTTTTTGGTCCAGAGAGACGGAAGAGATCTGGTTGTTATGGTATCACGTTATCTTTTTTTATGAACACACATAAACTGTAATCATTATCACATATGACATAGACATATTGCTTATTAAGCAGCATATGCAAATCCTTTAATATATATTCTTTATTCATTTTAAGATTGTCATTTTATTAGATCAGTACATTGTTACATTCTTATTTTCTGATATGTTTTATTATTGTGTGTGAGCCATATGAAATGTGTAACCATTTTCTAATTTTCAGAGTTTCAATTATATTAGATTTCTCTTCCTCCCACTCTTGTCCAAGTTTATATAATGCACAATATTGTAATAAATACTTGTAAATAATTAGTTAGAAAATACTATGTTGTGACATTTGATAATTAATGTTAGATGTACATTGAACTCGAAATAGATAAACACTCAACTCAATGTGTTGTAAGTGATTAAAAAAGACAACCTTTTCTGCTGTATTGCACCTCTGATTTGACAAATGCGATTAAAACGACATCACTGCAGTATAACGTCTTACGGGAGGCGTTCCCTGTAACTATTAGCCGAGTTTAGTGGCTCCGTAAGCTGCAATTGAATGTCACTATCAACACGCTTATCCTGTCTGTTAACTAATCATGCCAGCAGCAGCAGCACAGGCATAATCCACCAGCGCTGAACCTTTTGTAATCCACATCCTCCTGTGTCATCTCCACTGCAGCTCATTGTGATCCTCTGCGTGTTCCATCCCGTCTGTCCAGGGGGGTGTGGTGTGTGGTTACCTGGTCACTGTAGTCTCCGCTGGCCCCGGACTGCTCCAGACGCCCCAAACGGCTGCACTCTACTCAGCGTTGTGAACCAAACCCCTTCTGCTTTTAGGTGTATCCAGCTCTTCATAATGCCTTGTGCAGGAGAATGGGAAAATTACAACTATAGAAATAAGTTGTGACTACCAAAAGATCATTTGTCCCACAGATGGGGGAAAAATCGGTAAAGCAATCACCTCTAAGTTTTAATTTTAATTTAGAAAGACACACAAAAGTAAAGTAAAAGTAAATCAATCACTTCAAGGAATTAGTTTTGTTTTCTGTCTAATTTGATTAAATATGTTTCATTACTTATTAAAAAGATGAGGTTGGCAGTACACAAAAAGACCAATTTATTTTTATTTATTTTTTCTGATAAAAGCTTAACACTTTTTACAGGGCACAGCAAACGATAAGTGAACAATACCTGTGGTAAAATAAAATAAAAAATCTAACTTAGCATAATGAGGAAGGAAGAACAAAATCCCTACCTTAAGCGTGTTAAAGAAGCAAATCCAAAATCTCCACCAACAAAATTTCAAGAGAAGGTACATTATGTGCATACAGTATACTGGCTACTCTTGAATATAAGCTGCAGGTTTTCATCTTAACAGCTGATGGGAAAAAATGCACTGTTTACACATGAGGATCAAAGCCCTATGTAAATTCTATTCTATTTGGACATAAACATTCCTATTAAAACTTGATGGAGTCATATAAACTCTCGACTGACAATACCCCTAATCAAAGAACAAGTCTTGTGTATTTCTGTTAACTTCCTTGTGTCGTCTCTCTGCTGTTCACATAAACACTGTGGGAAGGAGGAATGAGTGGTGTGTCTTCAGCTCCGAAAATCAACAGCTGAGAGCGCTGTATTGAGATCCCCTCTGCAAAATAGATATATTTGATGCATCGCTATATAGGCCCCGACTTTAATAAAGTACCAGCCGACTCTATTCAACTGTATTTTCATTTGTGACCCATTGTTACAGTTTCATTTCAGAATAATTAGTTTGTTTTATATTCTGTAGGAAATTTGAACCAGGCAGATTATCTATTCTCATTTACACTTCATAATCAGGATCATATTTTTATCACTCTTTCAGTCAGCAAAATGGATGAACTATGAGTAAGAAGTAGTTTTGACCTGATGAAAACAATGAATGTGATAGCTAAAAATGTATGATAGGGAAACTACACGCATTACAAATCTGAAAACATTCATATGCAAACA